>PVKB01001185.1:32920-80319 GCA_004027205.1 Ctenodactylus gundi | reverse complement strand
TTGGTTCATGGTTTCAGTTTATTGTTGGAAGATTCCAAGGCAAAAACATCATGGTAGAAGGGTATGATGCCACTGAACTCATGGACTCTGAGAAGCAGAACAAATGGCAAAGAGCCACAGCAGAAGTGTTCAGAGTCCTCTTTTATTGATATGTATAAATGCAGTCACAAGGTTTACATTGATCTTGAGTATTTTGTGCATATACATATAGTGGCAAAATTACAAATCCTTCCCTTCTCCCTTTTCAACCCTCCTACTTCCTCCTCACCCCCTCCAGTTCCCATTATTTCCCTCAATTAGTTCTATGAAATAATTATGATCTGGGTTTCTCATATTAGAGAAACCATTCAATATTTAGCCTTCTGCTTCTGACTTACTTCATTGAGCATGATGGTCTCAAGTTGCCTCCATTTTCTTAGAAAAGCCTCAAACCTATCTGTCTTTATAGATGACTAGTATTCCATTATGTATAAATACAATTTATGTATCCATTGGTCTGTGGATGGGTATTTTGGTGTCTTCCATATTTTAGCTATTGTTAGTTGTGCTGCTGTGAACATGGGTATACATGTATCTCTGTTATATGTTGTTTTTAACTCATTTGGGAAAATTCCCAGAAGATGTGTTGATGGATTGAAGGGGATATTTACTTTCAGACTTTTGAGACACTTTCATACTGCTCTCCATAGTGGCTGTACCAGTTTACATTCCCAGCAGCAGTGTAGGAGGGTTCCTTTTTCCACACAGACTCACCAGCACTGATTGCTGTTTGTGTTCTTGATATCCACCATTCTCTCTGGAGTTAGATGGTGTCTTTAGTGATGTTTTGGTTTGCATTTCTCTAATGGCTAAGGATGTTGAACATCTTTTCATATATTTGTTAGTCATTTGAACTTCTTCATCTGAGAACTGCCTATTCATTTCTTTTGCCCATTTTTCAATTGGATCTTTGATTTTGAGGGGCTACCTTTTCTTTAGTTCCCTGTATATTCTGGTTCTAAGCCTCCTATCTGAGGTATTGTAGCTCTTAAACTCATACTTCCATGTCTTGGTCATACCTCCTGTACCTGGTCCCGGCTCCTAAGAGCCTTTTCAGCTACTAATTCCTCAATGGGCCCATTGATGAATGCTATCACAATCCATTTGTTTCTCTGGCAGTCTCTAAACTCAGGCAAATTGTCAATCAAATTATCTAGCTTTGAATGCAGATTAGTTTTCCTAAAATCTGTGTGCATATCAGCCTTACTTTTATAATTTAAATTCTAGAAGAGGGAGTTAACCAAAAACGAATGCCAAACTGACCATGAGGTTTAGGGCGTGCCACAGAACTTCACTAATAGCCATTTTATTTCTGCTTTTGGTATAGTTTAACAGAAACATTTCTGGTTTCTGGTTTAGACTAAATGAATCAGAAGCAGATATAGTGCTATTATAGGTAAGACGTATAGATTAAATGCAAAAACAGTGACAAA
Organism: Ctenodactylus gundi; assembly: GCA_004027205.1. Classification (NCBI taxonomy): domain Eukaryota; kingdom Metazoa; phylum Chordata; class Mammalia; order Rodentia; family Ctenodactylidae; genus Ctenodactylus; species Ctenodactylus gundi. The sequence goes on along the minus strand of PVKB01001185.1, from coordinate 78,847 downwards.
AGAGACATTCTGAAAGATGCAGCAAAGTATGGTCCGTATTGTGACACTATGTGACTCCTCAATCTTTGCCTTTCAAAACGTTGGCTTAAGGCCCAAGATAATCATCTGTGTTATAAATCAGGGCCTCAATTCATTAAGAGAAAAATTTTTATATTCTGACTGAGATGGCAGAAAAATTAGAAGCATAGCTTACAAAACTTCCTTCAGAAATATTAAGTAGAAAGTTTTTGAATCATCTGCTATCTAAAAAATGTCCTGCTTTTATCAACTTTTGATACATGAAATGCTTTTATATCTTAAAATATTTATGCGCTTTTTGTATGTATATAATTATGTACATTTTTGTAATAAGAATGTCGTTAGCTTTGGTCAGTTGCTGAAAAAGTTTATGACCTCAAAAGTTTTATATGAGTTTTTGAAAAAGTAGTTCTACAAAAATATTATGCCAGTGCATTTATAAAATACTTGAACTTTAGTAGAATATTTATTTTTAATATGCACATATGACTTTGACATTCAAAAATAGATATGTTAATTATTTTACATATGTGCTAATAAGCACTTACTAAAATCTAAACACCATGGCTAAATACTGAGTATTTTATATAATTACTAAATGAAAAAATACACATTAAAAGCTGACATGCCACATAGAGATTACAATTTAAATACAACTCATTTTGTTTTAAAGTTAAATTCTAAGTTCTATATACAAATCACATAACTGAATTTTTAGGACAAAAATTGATCTTCCCTTTGTAACATTAATTTTAAAATTTATTACCTATTAGATCAGGTAATATATGTGTTAATCAATATAATTTATCTTATTTTTTTAACCAAAAAGGAAAATCATTTTTCCTCAAAATTTTATCTTTTGAAGAGTTATGTAAACTTGCTTTTTCCAATGTTTTCTCCCCTGTAGTCCCAGCAGTGCAGAGTTTCTATCATCATTTTTCTGGAAACACCAGTTGGAAAAGCATTCTGGAAACTTCCAATGGCCAAGTTAAGCCACTTTCCCATTTTCATCCTGCGTGTCCTCTGTGAATTGCAAACCACTTCTTTTCTCAAAACTATTAAATCTATTAATATTTTAGTAATTATCACACTGTAAAGTAAAATTTAAAAAACACCAGATTCATGACTTAAAAATACTTGGAGTTTTGGAAAGAATAAGATAAAACAAAGAAGACAAAGGGCCAACAAAGGGAAAAGTACTTTCTTTGAGACTGTTGTTTGCAAGTCCACTGGCAGGATCAGATGTAGAATATCTTATATAGTTAGGGTGACAGGGCATATACACAAACTTCTTTTGTTGTAAGGCGTTGTCAGAATTTGTAGTAGAGTATTTTATAGTTTGTACTTTTTTTTTAGTTATACGTTTTTTACATACCTTCACGTAGCATATTACGTGCACTCTGTTTGTTAATAGGAATGACTTTTTCTACTGAAATTAATTGCTTCATTTTTGAAGTTGAACTTACCGAACTAAATTTGTGGAGTTTCAACGATGTATCACAGCTGCTAGTCTGTTGAAGGTATTTAATTTAAAACAAAGTAATTCATTCCTTACTATATATAAATTATTTGCCAAGTGGTTCAAATCATTCAAATAAGCGATCAATGTTTTTAGCCTATAACCAGGTTGCACCCTAGTTCTAGACATAAAATAATTATATAAATAAAAAATCAAGTATGCTTCTCTGTTACTTGTCATATAAACCAAATGTTAGAGATTCATTTCAGAAAACGGTGTTCTGTGTAAGAATCAAGAAAAATTTCTTGGAGGAAAAAAAAGAGCTTGTTGTAAACTTTGAAGAATAGGTCCATTCTAGATAATTCAAGATAAAGGACAGTGTGTAGTAAATAGAAGATTACATCCCAGAACTGTCGTATAGCAGAGGCAGTGAATAGATGCAGAATTTGAGATTGTGTTTAAGGGTATAGTTTTCTATTTTGACAAAAGCTCTACACATGTGTAGAAGTGAAGTAGAATTTGAGAGCCCCTTTTATAAATTTCAAATATAACAGGGGATCACAAAGCTTGACTTGATAAGAGTTGTACTCTGGGCAAATAATTTAGAACAGAAAATGGAATTTATGGATATTGGTAGAAACTGTACACATTACATAAATATAAGGAAAAGTCTTTCACTGTAATTCATTTAGGAGATAAAACAGTGTCGTACTCTGTTCACTTCTCTCTATGACACATTATTTGACATCCACTCCTTAAAGTAGGAGAGTTACTATTTTGCTCGTGATGTCAGGGGATTTAGTTGGTAGTAAGCAGGCTCCCAGGTGGAACTGTCATGGTGGAAGGGTGTGGCAGTGCAGAGATTCTTACTTCATAGAAGTTTGGAAGCATAACAAGGGAGCAACTCTAGCAAAGAAGGAGCCAGGGACCATAGATGGTGCCCAAGGTCATACTTCAATGACGTACCCAGTCATATCTAGTAAATTCTTAACTATTTCTTAATTTGGTCAAGTTGACTTATCTTTAGTTACATCAGATCTTTAAAGTGTACCGGAATTAATAGGAATGAAAATGTCAGTATGAATTCGAGACCCTCTTTGAGGCTAGACTTGATAGAATTCCCACAACTGACTAGGGGTGGGGAGGAAGGGAAGGACTAAGACTATATTTATTCCACAAGTATTTGACAGTATCTCTTGCTTATTGATATTTAGGCAATGATAGTCCCCATGTGAAAACTTGAAATAAGTGCTTGGATTTCATAAAAAAGTCAAATGTGAATATACACATTTGATGATCAGCTCTGTAAACATGATGAATACAACCCTGAAGGTTTTCTCAACAAGAAAGACAGTAATAAGAGAAAAGAGTCATAAAGCAATGTCCACATTAAAGGCAAAGAATTAGGGCAAGTGTCAAAATACAAGTGGCTCAAGATCATCGGCATAATGAGTTCCAGGACACAGTGATATAAAATCACTGTCATTTAATAAATAAGATGGAAATGATTTAAATGTAAAAATACTGGTCAATATCAATTATTAGAATATTTCAAATTATTAGTGTTAAGAAAAAATGTGTGGGATTAATGATGGTATAACCTGAAAATGTTTCAGAAAAAGTTCTGATACAGTAGACAGTTTCTAAATTTCCAAGCCCTTGTGGTAGTTTTCATGGATTTCACCTTTAATATTTTGATTTGGTTATTTCCAAAGATTTGCTGTGCACAGATAAATGTTGCTTACACCCCCATGCCACTCTCTCACAATCATCCCTTAAAATGTTTTAAACCTGACAATATCAAATAGAAAAGAAATGCTTTTTAGACTAATAGTATTTCCAAATACAGAATAATGTAATTATTAGTTAGAAAAATTTTCCACGTTGTTCTTATGTATGAGCCCTAGGAGCTTGTACCATTTTTAAAATTACATTTTCATTTCTTCTTTGGTAACCCAGTAAAGAATAATGCCAGTTTCTTGGAAATATTAAAGTTAATATATTTTTATTTACCAAGCTGAATACTTCTCTTTATTCTTGGTTTAGAATTATAAAATTTTGGCCTTTATAGGGTGAATTGTCATGCTTGATATTTTCTGAAGTTGCATCCAAATTCAATCTGAATGTTCATATAATACAATTTCCACGTCTCTTTTCTTCCACACTGCCTCTTCATCAACATCAAATATGTTTTTTCTTACATTCTCTGGGAAAGTCAAAATCACCTCTTTGGTCTCATGTCTTGTTCAGTTGACAAGCCAACTTTCAACCCAACAATGGAATTACCAAAATTGAATGGCTTCTGTTTCTAGGCTTATTTTTTCTTTATGTCAATGTTTAGGTTTGTAGCTCACACATCTCTGTCATTTGCTTAACTTCCTTTCTTTAAAAACAAGACATTTGTTAGCAATTGACACCAAGTCCACAAAATACTCACATTAACATCTTGTTTGTTTGCTTGTTTATTCATAGCACCTGAAGTCAGTTCAGCTGGCTAGACTTGGAGGCCCTGCTTGTACCTTCTGGCTCTCTATCAAACACTTGAAACAATTTATATTTTAAGGAAGAAGGAACACTGTAACAGTCCTACTTTTTGGTGGTACTAACATACTTGTTCTCTAGAGATAATATTTCAAATGTAATTTCAAAATCACACGTGGAATGCTATGCAGTGCTGTGAGTTCTTTTTCACTTACTAGGAATCTGTGTGTAGAATTTACAGTGACTCACTTATCTCAATAACCGGAGATGCTAAAACAGAGAAGATTCACACATATTCCTTTTTGGACAAGAAATCCTGTTTTGGGCAACCAATAAAAATTTCTTGGGGATATATGTAGACTCCCTTCCACCACACTGAAGGTCTGAGTTGTATGTGCTTCCCAGAGTCAGAAATAGTTTGGTAATGATTCATAGGTTTAATTCACTTGAGCAGATACTGGCCATCATTCAGTGACTGTGTTCAATGTTCTGCCCGATGCTCTTAGGACTTTTTCAGTGAACAAATGAGACAAAGATCTCATTCTTGGAGAACTTATTGTATAGTAGAGAAATGGATGTCCAATACTATCTAACACATCCAGGGTTATAATTGCAGCAAAGAGGAACACAATAATCTACCAGGGTGAGAGGATGGAGGTTTCAGTTGGGAGTGTCAGCATAGGTTTGCCATCAGCACGGTGACCTTTGGGCATAGACCCAGCTGCATTCGGAGCATGAGAGGCAATGATACGTGGGGCCGAAGACTGAAGATGGGGAGAGACAGTGAGTGTACTGATCATGAGGTCACCATGCGCCCCTCTGCTTCCCACGTTAGAAGAACGGGATGAAGCCAGTGGTGCTGAGAGAGGGACTGTGGGAGGAAATTACATCAAAGAGGAAGCAGGAGGACAGGTGGAGAGCGCCTGGCTGAACATAAGCATAGGAGACAAAAGCCACTGGAGAAGCTGAGCAAAACAGTGAAGCCTGATATAAACTTTAAGAGATGCTTCTGGTTATAAAATGGAGAATAGTAGCTGGGAGTCCAGTCAGAGCAATGGGATGTTCACTGTCATCTTCACCGTCAGGTGAAGGGTGTAAAAGCTTAGATCTGCTGACAGGAGACACCTGAACAGTTCTTACTCAGCTCCCCAGTGGTTATAAACAGAGTGAAAAAGGAAACGGGCGATCGACACAATGTTGTTATGGCTTCTCTAAAAATCCGACCATAGGAGACGGACTTGGGTCAAAAACCATTTTTCACAACCATTTTTGTTTGTTTGTTTGTTTGTTTTTTGAGACCGGGTTCCCCTTTGAAGCCCAGGCTGGTCCTGAACTCACCATGGAGCCCAGGCTGGCCTTGGACTCACAGTAATGCTCCTGCCTCAGCCTCGGGAGTGCTGGGATTACAGATGTGTACCACCACGCCCAGCTTATGTTGTGCTAGGGAATCAAACTCAGATACTTAAGTGATTGACATAGCGCTTGCTAGGCAAGTGCTTTAACTTTTAGGACATTCCTCCAGCCCTTCCCAACCTTTTAATGTCTTTAAAATCTAGAATCCAAAATATCCTTTTTAAATGTACGTTCTTCTTTCTTTTTAAATTGTTTATTCTTTTATTCACATGCACTCGTGACACATACTAATAACAGTCAGCTCAAGGTATCGGTATATTTACAGACCGCATCTTGATCACTTTGACTTCCTAAGTGCACCACAAGTCCTTACTTTGCAGTTTTATCTCACTTCATGCTCACTGTTCTCAGGGAGGGTGAATAATTTTTGCCATGGAAGCCATCAGTAAACTGCCTTCATCCTTCTCCTGCTTTAATCCGAACGCAAAGGCCAGAATGAGAGTGTTCGTTAATATGATTTGGTGAAGCTGTAACTCAAAGCTGAAAGATAGCAAATGAAAGCACCGTATTTCTCCCATTATTTTTGCATTTCTGCTACTTGTAAAATCATGTAGGCTCTAGGTTGGAAACCTTTGCACTCAATAATATCCAGTAAGAAACCAGAAAGCTCTCTTCTGCTTTTAAACATCATTCTCTATGTTTTAATTTAAATAAATAAATAAATAGAAAGTTTATTATCTTAGTTAGAAACATCTTTCATAAACATGTTTATCTCTACAGTGGTAGACTTTAATGAGCACAGATCAAGTTATGGCTTTTCAAATTATCAGCAGACCTGTGTTTTTTTTTTTTAGGTTAACTGAGGTTAAAATAATTACATTTTACTGACATGTTCCTCTAATCTGCTTTATGAAGCCATACTTTGAGGGCAAAATTGTTCGTTAAGTTGTTATTAAATTATATTTGTTGTCCCTGAAAAACTGTAATGTGCACTTAATAGCCATTCTCTCTTGTTTTGAAGAATCTAATTGCGCAAAGTTTCCCCTATATTATACCAGTTTCTAGCTCTAATTTTAATTACTGTTCAGCTCTGAATATCTCATGTAGTCTCTAGATTTGTATATCACAGTTTTGTTCCTTTATCTTCATTTAAGTTATAGCTAAGAAAGAGTTGAATTAGATCTGGGTGCAGTGGTGCATGCCTGTAATCCCAGCACTCAGAGAGCTAAGACAGGAAGAGCAGTGGAGTTCAGGAGTTCAAGATCAGCCTGGGAAACATAGTAAGACCTCCACCCAAAACCCAACAAATACATACATGAATATAAGGGAATAAAGAATAGAATGCACAAATCACTACTGTGGAATGTCTCCTTTTTTGCAGCAACTTGGTGTAAATTTGTTGATTCCACATCATAATGAAAAGATACTAAATATCAAATGGTGGTTATTATTTCAAAGCACTTTCTAAGGTATCACTTGAGAACAGTAAGTGAGAAAATATATTTTTCCTTATTCCGCCAACTATCCAAGCAAAGTCTGAGGAAGCATCCCTTATATTCTATCGCACTTACAAAATTAACAATATTCACAGTACCATTTGCTCCTGACAACCTTGCTGTCTCAATATTAAGGACACCCACCTAATTTGTCCTACCTCAGTGCTTCTCATGCAAATGAAGCTTTTTTTTTTTTGCATCTCAGTAATTGAAAGTTAAAGATTTGTTTCATTATCTTGCTCAGCCAACCACAGCCTAACCTACTTATGTTATGTAAAGAACTTCAGGATAGTCTTTTGATGTGACTCTAGGGTGATCTTACTCATTTGTACTGTATTTCTACGTAAGGTAAAATAACTCTTGATCATTTCTTTTCTTTTGTAGTAATAACCTTCACTGATGCCTAGTTTATTAAACATTTAACATTCCTTTTCTAGCTAATTATGTTATTTTAAAGGGTGTCTGAATTTTAATTTCATAAATTGTTGCAAACAACATCGCAGCCCATGAAAACATTGTAAACTAATTTGCTGTTTATTCCATTTCCTTCATTTCAGAAACTCAAACAAATCTTTGACTCCAAGACCCATAATTTCTTCTCAGATTAGGCTGTCAAAGAGAAAAAAAAAAAAAACTTGGTTGGGAACATATCACATAAAAAAGTATAATGACAGCTTTTGGAGCACAATAAGAAAAGTAAAAGAAAAGTTGACTTCTACCCTAGTTGTGTGTGCAGATCAGAAAAGAGTGAGCAGGCTAAAGAAGGGAGTGGATATAGTAGAGAAAGTCATATGACAGATGAGATTGGTGAAATTATGTGTTTTAATGGTGTATCTTGATGTACTGGGCCTGGAGTATGATTCTTGTCTTCAAACAGCCATAGCTTCAAAAATGAATGTTTTCAGACTAAGAATTTGAGAGTTATTTAGATGCTGACACTAACTTGGCCACAACATTTTGGGTTTGGGTTTTCATTGTTCTCTGTGAAAAATGTAAGTTTCTGCAAAGTTCTTGCTAACACCTGTGCTCTAGGCAAACTTTGAAGAAGAGCTTTGCAGAAGAAGTTGCGGCTTTCCTTCAGTTTAAACATCTGGCAGAGGCTTCCCTAGGAAAGTTTTGGGAGAGGGGGTTAACGAATGGCATTTTATTTCCCTGGATAATTTGTATCTAAAGGTATTGAATTTATAGGTCTCATAAAGTGACTTCATTCTTTCATTTGATATAAATTCCTTCAAAATCTAATAGATTCACATCTAAAAACAGAAGCAGAAAGATAAAATCTAGAGCCCACTGAAAACAAATTTGAGTTTTATACAATACCACTTCTGTTCTCCATTGGCTTATACAGTAATCGTTTAGAATTAATAAAATTGGCATATTGTATGCCTTCTGATTTTGCTTTTCAACTGAACTAGATAGATGTCACTGAGTATTAGTGAATAGGAAATATAATCCTGTTTCAGCTGTTTCTATGGCAATAATTGCTTATCTCTATGGCAATAGTGGTCTGCCTTGCTAACAATAGCCAGTGAAAGAAGCACTGACTCCCTCTTAACAATCTTCCATTTTTTTCTATGCTCATGGTCTCTCCCTTTCAAAGTATTATTTCATTTGGTCACATCAAGGGTTCTGTGCTAAATCGTTCCTTTTATTCATTGTTTCTCTCAGTGAATTCCAAATAAATAGGTCTTAATTTGAGCACTGAAAAATCGAAATCAGATTAAAAACATGTGCTCTTCTCTCCATGCACGCACGGATACTGTTTTGTAAACAGGACAAAAAAAAAATCTGTTTTATGTTTTTTGTTGTAAAATTGTTTTTTAAAATTTCTCAGCTTTGGAGCTGGACACCTCTGCTGAGAACCTTGGCAGTGCCATGACTGACATCCACACTTTATATCATCTCTAAGTTCTCGTTTGTTCCTTCCCAAAGTGATGGATACCGTCTTCTCTGTGGAGTTAGCAGCTACTTGAGCAGATATGTAGCACCAGCCCCTGTGGGTCCTCAATGGTAGTGGACAAACACAGGGTTAGATATGAACTGTGTTCCTGAAAAGATGGGTAATTTTGGTGGGGTCATTCTGTCCCCTCTGGCCATTGTCTGTTTCTATAGAAAACCTCTAAAGCTCCCACCAAAATTTAGTACACATCATAAAAAAAAAAATCTGAATAGCATTCCTATTGTATACTTCACCAAGAAAATCAAGACCCTAGACTTGTAGGCAGATAATATAATTAATCTAGAAAAGGTTGTGTGCTTCTGGAGAGCAATGAGAGTAAAAGCCTCCAAAAAATTTCAGTGCTGCTTGGCTCATTTTGGTCTTAAGAAGCTACTTTCATATGATTTTGTCATTAGTCACCTCCAACACCCTTGAATGATGCATTGAAGGAAATCTTTTCTGATTTAACTTTATAATACATCAACTGCGATCTGAAGAATTTTATCAATTATCCTTATACATGTAGGAAAGAACTGTAAAGCTTTACTGTATTCATTACTGTATTCTTTGGACTATAAGTAAATTAGTTCATCTATTCCTTAGAGTCCCTTGAATAGACAAAATTAATAGTGGGCCTTTGTTATCTACCTCAGATTCCTATGTGTTTATTTACAAATTCAGGGACGTGAATAGTACAGCACTTGTTTAACATCTTTTCTTTAATCAATTTGGCCTTCACTCTAGGAAAGTGGTGTATGCATATGACCAAGTACATATCTATGTGTTTGCATGTGTGATTTGTAAGACTGTTAGTAACACTTAAATCAGAAATTGTTGTTTTAGATAATAATAAAATTCATGCTATGCATTGAGGGAAACTTTAGATTTTTTTCAGAAACACATGAAAAAATAACAATATTGTTTATTAAAAGTTAAGCTGATAGCAGTAATGTAGTATTATATCTAAACTAATGACTAAAAAATAAAATATTATAATTGATGAGACTGAACAGTGTATAACAAATAGACTTACATCAGAATGTAGGTTACATTCATATTCTGATTTTTTTATCTATCCTGGATTTAAACAAAACCTGATACATTGAAAATATGTAGTTTTAAAATTAATGACTAATTCGTATAAGAGACAAATACATACAGAAGCATTTTCTTTGTAACTGTAAAATTTTTTATAATAATCTTCAATATTTTTCAATAATTTTTATTTTTCAATAATTTGAGCTAGAATGTTTCTCTTTGAAATATGACCCTTTCTTCTTTTGAAAAATGTACATCCATTATTTTTTCTATATAATCTTTCTTCACTTTACTCAAACTTACTGCCTGGTTGTCTTTGAATTTTCCCTAACTTCCTCAAATATTTTTTTCTTATTATCCCTAAAATGAAATCATCGACTACAGAGGAAGATAACCTCTGTCAGGTGCTGAAAGTCTTGACTATTCCAAAACTATCAGAGAATCTTTAAAATTTGGAATATTTAGAAAAATAATTTTAAAATAAAGTTTATTGTTTGATATTATCATTTACACTATGTAAAAATTATAATTGGTTGGCATACTCTTTTTTAAAGAATGTGTAGCTTACTATAGTGAAATAAAGCACTCAATTTAATCTTAAAGTGTGTGTGCAATGTATATGTGAAACACATCTTTCACAAGACTGGATCTCTTTATATGCAAAGACCCTTCTCTACACTGTGACTCTTCCACTGCATTTTGTACAGTTAGAGAATAATTAACATAAAAGAATAAAAGGAAATCGGCATGCATTGTATCTTACTGTGCATAGGAGCAAGCTAATTGTCTCTGGCTTAATTGGCATGAAAAGCTATTGATTTTTAGAAACGGTCAAAGTGAGGAGCAATTAAATGACTTACCAAAGTTCACAGAGTACATTGTAAGCTAGGCTTGTTTGAGCAGAGAGCCCATGCTGATCAGATTCAAAACCCTGCCTCATACTGAGCTCTGTGCAAGCCTCATTTATTAAGAGAAAAAAAGCAATAATTGTATCAAACTTATTACTTGGTAAACTCCTTACGTACAGCAGGAAATGGGGAACACACCTTTTTTCAGGTTATAATCTAGTGTAGGAGACAGAAACTGAGATAGGTAGGGGCATGTATGTCTTTAGATGGAGCACTTACAACAGACTATACCAATGAAAAATCCCTCCTTATAAAACCATTCTCTTGCTGTTAAATTAGATCTTTTGCTTCTGAACTCCCTCCTCTCTTTGGTCTCTGTCTCTTTCTTTGTCTCCTTATCTTCTTTCTCTCTTTTTCTCTTTACTTATTTTTGGTCTCTATCCCTGTGTATCTCTATTCTCTGGGCTGGTCCTGTGTTACATTTCTCAGTTCTTTTCTGACATCCCCTCTGTGTCTGCATATCTGTTTGCTCAAGAGTTCGCTCAGCTGCCAGGACCCCAAAGAAGCTTTCTCTACTCAAGAATTTCTCTATTCAATATATCCCGACCTTATCCCATCATTGTATCTCATGTTATTTGTCGTCACAGATATTCTACCCCATTTTGACTGGATCTTCTGTGTCTCTCTTTTCCTAAAACGCCTTGTGGAGGTGGTGACTTTACTATTTTGTTCACAGGTGAATTCCCAGTACCCAGAACTTTTCTGGGCATGTAATGGATCTTCAGTTATTATTTGTTGAAAAGAATCAAATAGTGCATTGTATTCTCCTTTGGGAAAATACGCCTGCACTGCATTATCAGCCATAACTCCCATTAACAAGGTATCTATTAGTTCCATGTTCTTGAACTTCAGTGCTCTACAGATCTAGATTGCTTAGCCTCGAGTATCTTTCAGCCTTTTACTGTATCGTAACTTTTCTTTATAAATATGCATTCGTATTTCTTTAGGACACAAAAGCCTTACTCATCACATTGCCCCTACTGAGAATATACTCCATTTTCTTTCACTATGCTGATACTGAGGGGCATTACAGAACTTCACTAGTTCGAGTCTCCATGATTTCCTTTTCTTCAGCTCACCATTATCTGTCCACCGACAGCTCCAAGGGGCCCTCTACCGTGCTGTGTCTCAGGAGCCATTTCCTTCATGACGGCTGCTACTGCAAACTGATATTGTCTGAATTCTTGGGCCAACTATGCATATTCCTCACTAGCTGGAGAGTACTTTAAAGACAAAAGCTTTGTGTTTCTTGTGCACTTGATAAAACCTGAGTGTTAAGAAAGTTCTTCGAACATTCTGGGATGCAAGAGAAGTATATTGGTTGCGCAAATTTATAAATGAACTCTTTAGTTTACAGTGATGTCTTCTCTCTTGTCAAGATGGAACACTTTCCATCAGAGTTGCTATTCAGGGACCAGGTGACTCGCTATCTAGAGAAGCTCTTGTACTGCTATCTTCAGTTTATGTTTTCAGTCAGTATTGCTGCCAAATGCCTCAAAGATTTCTGACTTATTTCTCTAATGAGATTTAAGTAATGTTTACTATCTCACACACACCACACACATGCACAAACCTACACATATATACCTCATACAGAGAAAGACAATTAATGTTGTATGAACTAAGGCCCTTACTATTTTTTCATGTAGTTAATTATCACCAAATGTTTCTTCCTTCACGGGAATTCTGTTTTTAATTTCATTGGTCAAGAGTAGAAGGGAAAACATCTTCTAAATTATTATCTACATTAATTTGTATTTACTACTCAGACATGCATGCAGCGATGGCTTCTTCTTATTTTACTTTATGTTCATATTAGGGCTGAAATTATAAACTACCTATAGAGAAAAGATGAAAATTCATAAGTGACTGTTTCTAAAAAATCACAAAAAAATGATTTTTGAAAAATGAAAGAAAATTGGTGTAATCAGCCTAGCTTTCCTCAGTATATTATGTTTAGCATGAAAGATATTAGAAAGACAGAAAAAACACGTAAGGGTCACTACACTGAGCACAGACACTCAGATGCTTTTAGGTTATATTTCTCTCTAAAGAACAACGGCCATATTCAAAATCAGTTTCTTCAAAACTTATCTATTATAAAGGTAGGTAAGCCTTGTTTTATAAAGTCCCAGATAGTAGATAGCTCATGATTTATTATCCACCGTGTCCTGTCAGACTACTGGTCTCTGATTTTAGAAAATGAAAGCGGTGAGGGGTGATATATAAATTAGTAGGTGTGATTACATTCCAATAAATTTGGTAGCCACTGAAATTTCAGTTTCAGATAATTTTTATATATCAAAAAATAATATTCTCCTTTTAATGTTTTCCCCAATGTTTGAAAATATGAGAGCTTCTTTAATTTGCAAGCCAAAATAGCAAGGGGGGAAAGATTTGGCCGCATGTTATATTTCTCTTGTCCCTGGTCAAGGCTGAACAGTCATGTTTGTGTCTTTGTGTGTGCTCTGTGTATCAGTATTCCTAAATTCTGGGGACATGCAAGAGACCCAGAGGGTGACAGCTGTAGAAGTGCTCCAGGAGAAAACCAAAGCCTGACAGAAGGGCCTGCAACAGAGCACAGAAATGTGCTCTGCTGCCCAGGGCATCCCAGGCTTTGAAATGGCTAATGGGTAAAAGCAAATAAGGCTGGAACCTCACCAATAATTCGCAAGCTTCTCTATCTTGATTCTAGGAAGCAATATGCCAACTAGCTAATTATTTAACTTCTAAGACATTTGTCACATTAACAGCTAACAACTTGGCAAAAAAGAACTTTTAAAATGCCACACAGTTACTTTTCAAACTTGCAGTCTAGATCATCTACTTTTGAACGTTAGAGAATTTTACATTTGCTCTAAAATAAAGAACTGTGCACCCATAATGAGAAAGCCATGGCTCATGCGAATCTCTGGGTTCAATGCACCAGGACATGGAGGTCTTGAGCTGTGTTCTGTGGTGCAGGTGGGGCTGATGGAGATGTCTGTCAGAGGTCTGGGATCCTGGTGGACACCCTGCCAGCTGCTTTGTTTCAGGGGAAGCAATGCCTACTCACATGCTGCAGGGTTCTTTCCTTCCTCTGTGGCCCTCAAAATCCCAAACTGTCCTTCTGGGGGAAAACATTAGACTGAATAAGAGAAACAAGGGAGAGAAAGACTAAAATTTGTCTGTAGAAATAGCTGAATGGATCCTCCAGAACACTGTTGCAGAATCCTGTGGTGTGATGCCTTCACGGAGATGTTACAACACGAAGATTATGCTAGGCAGATTAAAGTATCTGCGTGTGTGTTTCCTCTTTTGTTAACAATTATTTTTCAGTGGTATGTAGTTTATATGTCCTGATTGGTGTAGGAGATTGAGTTTTTATTTCCTCAAATTGAGGAAATAAAATGTAAAAAAAAAATGTTGCAATAATGCAAAGACTCAAATGCATGGACTTTTATAAATAGACAACCTGGGATTTAAATTACGATGCTACCACTTATGATCTTGGAGGCATAATATAAACCTACCCAGATTATTCTTTTGTAAAATGGGGTGTCCTGATAATACTTTTAGGGTAAAACAATAAAACAATGCTCCACAGGGGTGTTTGAGATACTAAATTAGTTAATATGTGTAAGGAATATGGTCACATGCCCTGCTAAGAATCCTGTCTAACTCTGGAGACATTTGATAATCACTTGTTGAATAAATGAATGAATTAGTTCCCAGAACTCCGGAGGCTGTGGTAGGAGGATTACTGAGAGTTTGAAGCCAATCTGGGTTACATAGTGAGTTCAGGACCAGTCTGGACTTCAGAGAGAGACCCTATCTCAATAAACAAACAAACAAACAGTGATATTGTCCACAATGCCATTATGATAACTGGGCAGTTTGCTAACATTCATGAAACCTCACTTATTCATTGTTTTTTTTCTGAGTCAACTTGGAGAAATGTTTCAAACTTCAAATATATTAGAAATATCAATATAGGAAAACAATGGAAAGGAAAGTTTTTAAGGCCACTTTAAAACAATGTCTGCATTCATTATATGACATGGTTTTGAGGTCACTTTTTCTGAGTGCCTCCTCTGATCATTTACACTGACTGCTGTGTTAAGTCCATGCCTAAGAGCAGCACTTTTGAAGTGCGCTTTTACAGTTTGTGTTCTCAGGAGCAGTGGAAATATTGTATATGTCCTTCAGCATTCAATGAATCCCTGATGCTATTGAAGCAATATGTTTTTAACGTGAGTGAATTTAAATACCCTTGTGACTAGAGAAGACAGTCACTTCTCTCTCAGAATCTTCCTAAAAAGAGAACGAGGACAGGAAAAGAAGGATAAAAGCCAGAGGAAGAGCAGTAGGAGGAGGAAGAAGCAGCAGCATACATGATGGAGGAAAAAGAAGCAAGATTAAGAAAGGACCCTCTAGTCAGCCCCCCAGGCGGTGTAGTGGAGTACTAAGAGATGAGCTCTATTTATTTCAAGCACAGTTCTTTCCTTTGGTTACATGAATATACTTAACATAAAGTTTTGAATATGTAATCACATGTCTAGGGTCATTAAAAGACAATCAAAAGTATTTATTTCAACAGTCAAATACTTTATATTACAGGAAATGACATGAAATGCTTCCCTTAGACTTAATTCAGGGAAAATAGGCTCCAATAATAATGATCGATGCTTAGCAAGGACCACCTGTACACCTGTCACTGTTTTAGGTGTGCTTGTCTCAGTCCTTGACACACGATTATCAATTATTTAGTTCACCAACACCCACTAATCCAATAGTGTGGTTCATGGCATCATTCTTTTTTTTTTTTTTTTTTTTTTTTTTTTTTTTTTTTTTTTTTTTTTTTTTTTTTTTTTTTTTTTTTTTTTTTGAGACAGGGTCTCACTCTGCGGCCCAGGCTGGCCTGAATTCACTATGGAGCCCAGGCTGGCCTTGGACTAACGGCAATCCTACCGCCTCAGCCTCATGAGTGCTGGGATTACAGGCGTGTGCTACCACGCCCAGCTTATGTGGTGCTGGGGAATGGAACTCGGGTACTTAGCACTTGACTTAGCACTTGCTCAAGCGCCTTAACCACTGAGCCATTCCTCCAGCCCGCTTTGGCATCATTCTTATATTACAGAGACATTCCTCACGTTACTCAGTCACACAACTTGTGAGATACACATGGAATTTATCTTTCAAACCAAGACTTTAAGGTTGATAGAGGATCCAATTAATAACTACACAGAGTAGCAGGAATGAACAGGAAGTATGGTGGCACTACAAACTCAGAGGTAAGAATCCAAGTCCCAGGTTCAGAGTCCACACCTAGATCCCATGGTTAGGCAATCGTTTTCCCTCATTGTCCTTCACGTGTCTATTTTTCTCACCTCTAAACCTGTATCTGTGCCATTGAGCTATCATTTTATAATATTGTTCTTTCCACATGCCTCCATTTTTGTTCATACTTCAACTACCTCTGTGTCTATCAAATTAACTCCAGTTAGTGGGTGAAACACTGACATTACAATGATAAATAAGACAGAATTGGCCAACCTCTTGGACCTCGACAGGGGCAAAGTGTTAAACTTTGTGATTTCCCTAAGGAGCAAATTTCAAAGTATCTTTCTTTGATAAGCCAAGGGAGGGACCAGTGGTTAGCACGAAAATTGACTTTTCGACTTTTAGATCCATCGCAGATTTTCCCTTATGCTTCCTGATGAACAAAAAATCTGTTAAAGTGAATTCTTTGAGAAGTCCCCCAACTCAAAAACAGGGAAAAAAAGAGAAGAAAGACATTATAGTTTCAAAAGAATTGTGTGCTCTGTATTAAATGAAAATATTAAAATTTCCAAATGGAGGATCTGTGGGTTTTTCTTCAGTCAAGGAGGAATCACCTATTTTTATTGAATAAGGAGTCAAATCTTGTGTTTTAATAAAACACAATACAGTAAATTTAGGGTAAGACTTAAGGCATTAAAGATTTTCATTGTTGTTCAGAAACAGTGTGTCCGTAGAGGTTTACCCTAAGTACTGTAGTCTTCTGTAAGAAGGACATATTTCTTTCTGTCCTTTAGACACTCACGATGACTGGATTGAATTCTGCAGTCTACAGAAGCACAGTGTGGAACTGTGCCCTTGAGTTTTGTGTTGGTATTTTTCTCATCATTAAGCACATAGTTGCTGTAGATGCATTTTCCGTGAAAGCATTAATTTGTAATCTTCCCTTTAATATTCATTTAACAAATTGGCTTCCCATTTCTATGGGGTGGGCTTTTCTGTAATGGGATTATCTTTTGAGTGGACCCAACCACACACTCCTGCAGATAATCCCTCTCCTAGGCTTCTGTTAGAGACTCCTCAATTATACTCTTGAGAATAACCCCAATATACTTGTTGGTTCCTCAAATTAAGTGTTCATGCAATCACATCTTTGGCCTGTCTGCTGCATGCTCTCTGAGGTGAATAGACATCAGTGTTCATTTTTCCAGGAAAAATTTCCAAGACACATGTTGAAGGCTAAGAATTGAATCCTATATGCTCTTTAACTTATTTTTTATAGTGAGTTTATTAGAATCACCTTGAAGAGTTACATTGCTAAAGAGGGTAAATTGTTAAGTATTTCCACAAAAAGTGAAAGGTACAAGAGGCAATGCATATGCACTAAGTTCCCATTTATCTATCATAAAGTCTACATACTTACCATTAACACGTTGTAGATGATATAGGCAATTTTGATCAGCTAAACAACAATAAATTTTAAAATGAAGTACAATTGCTCAACAAATGGACACAGTCTAGTATCTTAGTTACTATTTAGGCATAATCTCAAGCCAATTTATGCATGCTTATAATGTTCAATAATGTTTATATATTACATGCTGATATATAATTTGTATTTATGTATGCCCATTTTATATATAGATGCAAGAACTACATTTTAGTGAAATTGACAAAAAATGAAAACGATTTTGCTTTTTAGCAGACCCCAGGCTGAAGACTATGCAGTATTAAAGACTTGTACAAATTACATAATGACCCTAAGAAATTTTTATGTATCTTTAAATCTATATTTTTTCCAAAATTATAGCCTAGTTAATGTAGACATAACTTAATTCTAATATACTTCTAAATGTAAATTCAAAGTATTTCATTCAAATGAGATACATGTCTTTATCACTATATCAATATATAGGTTAATCAGTATGGCAGTATACTAATATTTACTTAATATTTACCCAGAGTATGGTGATACATTGTTGATATCATTAACCTCCATCGATATTCTTCGTTTTTAAATTTCTTTGCATTTTTTTTTGTTTTCTATTTAAATGTAGAAATACAGAAATCATTGAGTCCCAGGAGCCAACCAGTTAAATTGTTTGTTTTTTTGTAACAGAAACTCATTTTGTGAAATAAGCTTTTCATTTATTTTTATCAGATTTTAGAGCAGAGAGGTGAAACAAATTGTATCTAAACCACCAACCAACCAAAGTTACAGTTAAAAAAAAATGAAAGGAGATGCACTTAGTTTTGCACATTGAGTAATATTTAGAAGACTCAAGAAAATAATGTGCTTCCAGTGCATTGCACTGTTCATCTAAATGCAGTAGAAGATCTGGACACTTAAAGACATTTCAACAGGGTCACTTATGGGGAAGTACATAGTTTTTAAAAATAAAAATCACCTAAAATAATTATAGTTGTCATCCAAAGCAACATTTATAACTAACTTATGTGTTTCCCAGTTGTTTCTTTCCTTCACCATTTAGAGAACCCTTTTTTAAACTTAATATATGAAATTATAGGCCAAAAAATCATCCTGTGCTAATAACAGATGTGTATAATAGTCTGGAAGAGCTTTCATAGAGTATAATTTCACTAGTGTGACATACTAATCCATAAGCAGTGTAATTTGAAATTAAGCCAGGGATACAGTAATATATTTATGCAACTAATATTGTTAAATTCTTGATTTTTGTCCTCTCTTGATTTAAATCATAAGTTCTTTAAAGTGAAGTCTATATAGGAAGAACTCAAGGGTTTCTTAAGTTAACCTTATCATGGCAATAGCTTTTATAATTTTTCTCATCATTGGTCCACTCCTGCCTTCCACGAGACACTTGAGACCTTAATATAGAGGATGCACAGACCCATGCAAAATGTTACGAGTCACATGTCTCAATGTATAATGTATAAAATCTATCAATGCTGAAGTATTTATCATCTTAAATCTTAGAACATGAATTATGCAGGTATGTATATATAATAAATTTATATATAACAAATATATTCATGCATCACCAACATCCATGTTTTTATTCAAGGGACAATGAAATGTTTATTGCTAGCTGAGACAACCCTTCATTAACATACGTACATGTTTTACTTTCAGTTTAGGAAGTCTGGAGATTACATTAGCATAATCTATTTGCTGAATATTTATGCATGTTATGTTGGCTTTCTGTTGTGATGTGATTATTTGGATTCTGACTATTTTGCTTTCTGCCAGGAGATGGCTTTGATGTCCATGTCTTCAGGAGACCCCCATCTACCCAAATAAACTTGTTCTGATATTAACATTCAGATAAAAAAATGTGTTTTGAAAACAACATTCATATTTAAATACAAATTTCAGTCAATCAATAAAATACATTAACCAAACCACTGAATAAAAAAACATAGTATGACCTTCTAACAATTGGAATGGAGGCCAACCACAACCAATGTACATGCGAGCATCTGTTCCTACAGAATTTTCCTTTCACCCAATGATCATCATTGTATAATTTATGCTGAAAGCAACAAAAACCTAAATTGATAATTGAAAGAGTCAGCAATCTTAATGAAACATACTAGTAATAACGTATATCTATTTTGTTGTTCCAGAACATTTTCATTTTATTTTGGATGTATTGTAAGCTTTAATTTGATCAGTTTGATCATACTGAAACATAAGACAAGATTGATTGACATTATTTCTTTTTTTGTAAATAGTGGCTAGCATTCAGAAGCTTCCTGCAGCCTCTGTTCTAACTGACATCAACTTCCCAATGAAGGGACGGAAAGGAATGGTTGACTGGGCAAGAAATTCAGAAGATCGGGTGGTTATTCCGAAAAGCATTTTTACACCTCTGTCATCGAAAGGTAAATATATGAAATAATTTGAGTTTAGAAAAAAACTTTATAAGGTCACTTAATAAAAAAGGCATAAATATCCATATATTTGGCAATTTTGAGCCAATTTACAATTATAATTCTAAAGCCATTTTATAAATATGTACAATTTACATTTGGCTTTCAAATATCCAGCTTAATTGTGTCTATTCATGTAAAAAATTAAAGTTCAAATTATTACCTGAGCTCAACATGGACAAGTTTCAATACTGACATTTTCATCGCAGTGTATAAAACTGTCGCCTAATACTTTAGCTTTAGATTTTGTTAAGTATTATATTATCTCTGTTTCACATTAACATGTGCTTTGATTTGGTATTATCCTGGTGTACAGAAACACATTTAAGAAAAAAACTAAATTTTATCAACATATTAAGTGGCCTCTAATGATTCTTTTCAAAAGTGACTTTGTGGTCAAAGTGTTGTCTTTTCACTTCAGAGATTTTGACTGTAAAACTTTATGTCCTAAAAGACAATAAACTCTTTAAGCTGCTTATATCATTCCAGATTTAAATCCTTAAGTGTAACTCAAGCAACTTTGACCACTTTCTGGTAGAAGGGACTAGTTCTTGATGCCAGACCATCTACAACACATGTTGAGCTACCGCTAAAGCGTGCACGTTAAGCTGCCTTATGCATGGCTAGGAACGCATTTCAGCTCTTTCTTTTCATTGTTGTCTCGGCAAGCACTGGAATCCTCTTGAGATTTACAGATTAAAGTTTTATGTGACAGTTTCTTTACAGTTTTGCTAATATTTTTTAATATTATTCTTTCTAGAATTAGATGAATCATCTGTGTTTGTTCTTGGAGCAGTCCTATACAAAAACTTAGATTTAATTTTGCCCTCTTTAAGGTAAGCTATGAAGTAATAAACTGTTATAATTCTTGTAAATTATTCTGAAATGTGATTAGAGCTCATTCTGTAAAATAGTCAAACAAGCAGTGGGAACACAAAGGGCTTTTACTTTAATGCAATAGAAAATACTAATTTAATGAACAGGTTATTAGTATATTATGCATTTTCAAACAAGTAGAAAAGATAATTTTGGTGTCTGATTATAGGTCTGAAATTCCTTTGTAACTAATAATGAGTTGCCTAAAGACTAGAAAAGAGAAGGAAAAGAAAAGAAATAAAAACTCATCTCAATAATAAAATGGGTCATTGCAGAATTAAATCTCTGTTCCCTCTTCATTTGTACTTAATAATACTGTTCATCAACATTACATGAAATTAAAGAAATCTCATGGTGACTGGGAAAACATGGTTTTGTTCTTCATTTGCACAAGATCACAGTTTGCTTCAAAATAAAATTTCAATTTCAATTACATTAAAGATAAAATGCTGTTCAATTGTTGTCTGTAAAAAAATCAATTGATTATTTTTCTTCTCAGACTTCAAAAGAAGTTACAAATGATAATACTGCCAACATTAATTTATTTGTTTTAATTTGTTATCTACTTTCCAAATCTCACGGGAAAACAATGGATCTCGTCTACGTGCATGTTAACTGTGTTACTCAGGGTGTTCCCCTTCCACTCTACCAACTCCTTTTGGAGAACTGAGACACAACTGTATTTCACTTAAATACATGTCGCTTAGAACGCTCACCTCATACCCTCATAAATAAAGCTCCAGTTATTAGGAAAGAAAGCATATGCATGTTGAATAAAGATATCAGAGGCATATAATAAATAAAAATAATTAGAGTTCAGGGTAGCAGAAAACGGCTTTCTACAAAACCAGAGGTACCTAGTCAAGATTCTTTGGGAAACAGGTCATTAATGTAGGGCGTGAGTCACCCAGAGCCACTCATCAGGAACTGCAAAGCATTGCTCCATAGAGACGGCCCTAGCAAGTTTTCTTTGCCTCTCTTCTCATGTAGACTTGAATGTTGTAGTATGTTGCTAATACATTATTTCCAGAATTAGTAAGTTAATTTTCAATTTTTCCACTGATTTCATTGAAACAAGTCAGTATGTATAGTTAACAATAAAATATGTTTGTACTGCAATTGCAACTTTGTGTCCAAAAGGCCAAAAAGAAGAAAATAAAATTTTTTTAAAAGATGTGTGTTAAAGTTAATGGTTCCTAGATGAGCAGGTTCAAGTCTTAGCACCATTTACACCACCACCAAAATATATATATATATATATATATATATATATATATATATATGCATATATATATATATATATATGTCTTTATTGTACGTAGGCTCTATATAACTTGCAGATTGAAGTTCTCAGTAATGGTATAAGAATAGAGGTATGCAATGTCTGTAAAGTAATGGTTAAGAAGTGGGGAGAATTTCTGGTGTCTCTTGTGGAGTATAGTGACTACAGATGAAAAACTAGACAATAATGAATAGTTATGTATTTCCAAGTAGCTAAAAGAGAGATGTTGAAAGTTCTCAACCATCACAAAATGATTTTTGATGTCATAAATATGCTAAATACCTATTTCAGCAATATATAACATCTACACCATCAAAACATCACACTGTACCATTTGTGTTCATATGTAGGAAATAAAAATAAAATATAATCATAAATATGCATACCTATTCATCCATCTAATAGAATAATTCAGAAAATTACAAAGGGAAAACAATATTCGTATTTAGATCTTTGGCCAGAAATAATGAGAATAGAATATTCAAGATGAAATTATGAATGCACCCTTCGAAAAGCCTTAACTTCTCATATTTTATTTCCTGCCACCATAAAATAATATAACCATTACACACTGTCAAGATTGTTTTTCTACTTTTCACAAAGTTATTTCAGAATGCCTAGTGATTATCTGTCCATTATATATCTGTCTGTTGAGGATATATATTTTAATTGAGAAAGGTTATCCTTTTAGAGTCACTCAATAAACTTTCACTGAGATGAAGTCTGTCTGCTGGCACAGAATCAATTCTTTTAAATCTCTTCCACTATCAAAAGTTCCTGAATAATTATTAAGTTATGAAGGGTCAAGTATTTTCTGTTTCTAAAAGTGTCCATTGGTACACATTTATATCAGCATACTCTATATGAGTCTTCATTTTTAAAAAAAGGTACATATGGAAAATGTGTTTATACAATGGAAATATTTTAAGAACGCAAATAAAATATATATACCTTGTATAACTTTATGTGACTTAAACATAAAGAAAAAGAAAAAATCTTTCTATTTAACATGAAAAAGTAAAAGTTTTCTGTAGAATAGAACGAATCTGTTCTATACATTTAGTTATTATTTGTAAATTTTTATAAAATATGCTCCTCAGTGATTATTTTACTCAATATCTGTTAAAATATTCAGAATCAAGATTCACCATACAAAGAGTTATGTTAGATTATAGCTGTTCACTTCCAGGGAATTTTATATTTTGGCATAATTATTGTGAAAATGACATTTTCCATAATTTTGTTGAAGAGACTATGCAGAAATAATTGATATTATGTTTCAAGCAAAATAATTTAGAAATTTTCCTTCACACAATGTCATAAACAGTGCTGCATGTTGACTCTCTTTTATTTACTATTTTTCTTCTTTTACCTTAATGTACATCCAACTGTCTTCAAGCTGTGATTTTTATTTTACTGGTTGAATATGTTCTCTTTTAAAATGGAGTAAACTCAAATTATTCCCCCTACTAAAGAAAATGTGCCTCACACAAGATGCAACAAAATAGGTGCTTTTCTCAGCATCCAGCTTTTACTGTTCTTTTGAATAGATTGTTACAGGAAAAATTATAGACCATGAGGATATTAATACTGTCTTTGAAATTTAATGTCATCTGGGATCTCATTTTACAACACAAGATCTGGGTTACTTATTGCTAAGTGTACCTTTGAAGACGTAACGAGTTATAACCCCACCCAAGTCTTCTGTCTGCTGCAACCCTTTTGCTTGGTTGCACTTCCACTATGTGGCTAATATTGATTCCTTTAAGAAACACAAGCCATGCTCTCCTATGAGAAAGTGTGAGTATGCCTGTGTCCCCTGCAGAAAATGTCATGGGGCTTAGAAAGAGCTAGCCATGCAAGATGGTCTCAGAGAGCCATGGGATTGGCCTGGTGGCTCCAACCTGGGCTGTCAAACCGGAGGCCTGAATTTGTCACTTCTACTACCCTTCCTCTCATGAGCCTGGCAGATGAAGTCTGGAGCCCCAGGTCAGACTGTCCTTTGAAGGAAGTGAAATGCTTCCGCATAGACCCCTATTCGCATGGAGGAATTCACAAAGTCCTACAGCCAGGCAAGCTCACGAGTGACTATGAGAATTTTAACTCATTTTTATGTTTCTGGATGCCAATTTGGCAATTTAAGAAACTTAAAATGGGTTGTCATGATCTAGTAATTCTAAGAATATTTCAGAAATTATCTCTAAGGAAAAATAATAGTACATCAAAGCATACACTTAAGCCAAGAATTAAAGAAATATATTGTAAGTGTTCTGTTCTTCAATTCACTTAAGAAACGTAAGGTCCAGTTTTGTGAGAAAGCCACATTGCTCTTAATTATATGAGCAATTTGTAATTTCCTGGCAAGGAATATGGGGAAAAATGTGATATTTTCTTTAAAAATGCATTTTAATGTAGCTATTAACATTTAAAACAGTATTGAGAATCTAACTAAAAGGATGTGTAAATTCCACTATAAACTAAAATGCCAGAGAAAATATCACTGAATGAAGAACTGCAATGATCATGTAAGCTGCGAGTAGTTAGAAAAATACTTTGAAAACAGGAACCAATTCCCATATGCAAAATCACATGAATTTCCTTCAAGCACATTAACTTCATACAAATAAACTATATTGAAATGCGGTGTATTTAGGAATCTAACACCAATGGACTTAAACATAAATGTAAATAGAAAATAAGATAGCTACTACTGGAAATAATAGAAAACATGAAAGCAATCTGAAAGCAATCATCCTAAACAATCAAAAATGTCTTTTTTTGGAGAATATATGTTTTTAGTTTCAAGAAAGAAGCTTTGAGATTTGCTTCTTCATTGTTGGTGTGCAATGAAATACTGTAACTTGAAGAAATCTTGCACCTTTTTAAAATGTCCTACCATTAAGAGATTGAAAACTAAGTGTCAATGTGAGTAGTAAATTGGCAAGTTCAAAGAAGTATAACCTATTGTATGGTCAGCACACAATCTGCAAAACTATCTTTTAAAAGTGGACTTAACTTTCTGATCCCTTAGCATTTTTGTGATTCTAAGTTCTACATCTGTTAGAAAACCCAACTTGAAATTCCATCTTATTTCAAAGTTCTAAGGAAGACAAAGTCTACTTTTGAGCAACCATTAAGCTGATTTTAATTTTAAAAGTGAATATATTTGTCTTAAAGATTTGGATGAAGTCCACCAGTTCGCAGAATACATAAAATTATCTCTCTCTTTTGTGTCATTTAATTTACGAGAATGCCTTACTCAAAGAAATTGTGGAAACTGCCAATTTTGAAGTTAAATAAACAATAAATCTAAAACTATAAAAAGACTACAAAAACTATAACTATCATTAAAATATTAACGTTTTTATGTGTCATGTGTACCTCTAGTCCTCCTGTCTCATTAGTGATTTTATTTTGTGTAATACTTCATTGCATTTTTTATTGTGGTAAAAATCATAAAATGTGCAGTCTTAATTTTTAATTTTTATTTGAATATGCATGAACTACAGATTCAATAAAATGTTGATAACATATGGGTTGGGGTAATAGTGCCCATTTACATCACTTTTGACCATATTTTTCCTCTCTGTTGCCCTTCCCCTCTCTTACCCTACCTCTCAGTAACTTTGCTTTCCTAAGTGTCTTCTGTGTTCTCTCTTTTATACTAGTGTCTTTTTATATGTTTATTTATGTCAGTTTCATACGAGGAACACCAATGGATACTTAGTACCTTGATTCTGGTCCATTTCACTGACCATTGTTGACTCAAGGTGGCCCCATTTTCTTTCAAATGCTTCATATCTATGTCTCTGTGTATGGCTGTACGATATTCTATTGTGTATAAATACCACACTTTCTTTATCCCTCCCTCTGTTTGTAGACAATGTAGGTTGTCTCTAGGACTTAGCTATTCTGAATTGTGTTGCTAAACATGGACATGCATGTGTCTTTTTGATATGTTGACTTTAGTTCTTTAGGAACATGCCCAAAAGAGCTGTACCTGGATCAAATGGAATTGTATTTTCAGCTCTTTAAGAAATCCTCCAGACTGCTTTTCGTAATGATTAAACCAGATTACAGTCTTACGAAAAGTGTAGAAACATTCCTTTTTCTCTGCAGTCTTATCAAAAACGTTGCTTTTTGAATTCTTACTGTAGGTCATTTTCACTGCAGAGAGATGGAAGCTCAGTATTGTATTGGTTTCCATTTCTCCTTTGGCCAGTAATGTTGAAAACTTTTGCATGTGCTTATCGGTGGCCTGTACTCCCTCTTCTAGAAAGTGTCTTTTCATTCCTACTGCCCATTTCTTAATGAGGTATTTGGGGAGCCTTTGGTGGGAGGGGTTATTTTTTGAGTTCTTTTATATTCTAAATGTTAATTCTATGTCTGAGAAGTAGCTGGAATGTATTTTCTCACATTGGGGGTTGGCCCCTCACCTCATTGATTGTTTCCTTTGCTGCTCAGAAGTTTTATTTTTTAAGTTGATACAGTTCTATTTGTTGGTTCTTGGTGCAATTCCTTATGCAGTTATGCAGTTGGTTTTCTGTTCAAGAACTCGTTTCCTATCCCTGTCCTTCTAGTATTTTGCCTATTTTGTCTTCCAGCGGATTCAGTGTTTCTGTTTTTATGATCATCTTTTTTCTTCTTCTTGGTATGATTAATATATGGTGACAAGCATGGACCTAATCTTATTCTTCTGCATGTGGCTATCTAGTTTTCTCAGCACCATTTGTTAAAGATAGTGTTTTCCCTCCAGTGGATGTTTTTGGTTTCTTTTTTGAAAATCAGGTGGTTGGATTTGTCTCTGTATCCTCAATTCTGTTCTGATGATTTTCCTGTCTGTTCTTGTAGCAGTAAAGTGTATATTCAATCACTGTTGCTTTGTAGTTTGCTTTGAAGTCTAGGTTTATAATTTCTCCATCTTTGCCCTTGTTGTTTAGGATTGCTTTAGAAATTCTGGGTCTTTTCAGGTTCCATACAAATTTCATTTATTTTTTTCCTAGCTCTGTGCAGAATGCTGCTATATTTTAATTGGCATTGAATTTTCAGGTCCTCCTAAGATAAATGAATTATGTTATTCTAAGATTGGCTTCACAATCCATCAATCTTTCTTTGTGAATCAGATTTAAGTAATCCACAATTTGTCAGTGCTTTTTATCTTTCCTACATCTAAAATAGTAAAATGATTTTTTTCTTCCAATGTTTTCTAGTTCCAGACAGTGTTTGTTTATAATAGTAAATTAACTGTGCTTTTTCATGAATAACACCAGGATACATATTTTCACTTAGAAAGTATATAGTTAATGTCATCCCACCAGATATGGAGCAGCATGTGCCATTGCTTTGGTCAATCTCTCTCTCTTTTTTTAAAATCATGTTTATTCTGTTTCAGAAATTACACTGTTGTTAATTCCAAAATCATCGTGGTCACAATAAGGCCTGAACCCAAAACAACGGATTCGTTTCTGGAGATAGAGCTAGCACATTTGGCTAATGTAAGTACCATCAATTTGGCATTGAGTTACTTATAGAATTACCCTTTAAATAAGGTTAATTATTCATCTGGCCAAAAAGATTAGCACTCAGTTATAAAACCTTCATTGTCATAATAAATCAATTTGTTGTGTGTACATACAGTATATAGAAGCAGAATACTATATTATTCTAAGCTTTTGTTAATGATAATTATCCTTGATTTCTCCAAGACAATAAATTGTTGCTTGGTCCAGGCTACAGGCCTGTTATCCTATCACTCTGGAAAGATGAAGCAGGAGGATTTTATGCTCACAAGATTAAGCCTACCCAGGGCAACAACTTAGTGATACTCTGTCTCAAATTAATAATTAAAAGGGCCCAGAGATGTAGCTACTGGTAAGGACCCAAAGATCAAACCCTTGGGCCACAAAGTAATAATAAATTGTTCACGTATCTCTGAATAGATCTTTACTGAAATGCATTCTAGGCTTTGGGAATGAGAATATGAATAAGACCTGTGAGACCATGGAGTCTGTAAATACAGGGATTTGCAACTCATTCATCAATAGGGTCTATAAACATGGTACAGAGAATGGTGAATGACTCAGTCGGGTTAAATAAGTGTGAATTGGGAAACATGAAAAAATAGTAAGTCTAAGATAAGGAGTGGGTCTTTAAAACTACTTGGGTTTCTCCATTGGTCAAAATTTCAGATACTTGTCCTAGAGTGATGAGAACCCTCTCTTAAATGTGTTCAAATACAAGTGAAATGTTTTGAAATGTTCTTAGTTTGATAGTGAAACTTAAAATTTTTCTTGTCACTCATACATTCATTGTAAATGCTGAAATCATTGGTTGATAAGGTGAGGAAAATGACTGCTACCCAGTCCTTCCTTATATACATTTATATTTCCTGAATTAAGGTAAGTCATTCTCAAGTTTTGCCTGTGCATGTGTTCAACTTATTCCTTGCAAAGTTCCTATGAAGTTGACATTTATATAAAAGAAGAAATAAAATTGATTCAGTAGTCTTTCCAAGTTCATATGGTTTGTGAAAGAACAGAATTTGTATTTATATCTTTCATGCTATACAGTTTGTATAAGTTCTGCTGTTGTAGATTTCCTAATTTCTCAAAGAAATCAGACATGATTTTATAGAAAAGGATGATTATCTTTCCTGTGAACCACTGTTTATCAAGATGCCTCAGGCTTCCTATGTTGCTTAATAAAAACTGCAAATTTTCTTGCGAGAACATTTTGACATCACAATTAATATTTAAACTATTAGCTCTTGCCTGACTTATGCCAAAAAGTATGGCATAACCTCAAGAATATGTTTTATTTCTTCAAATACCTTAGTATGAAGTATGACCAAAATCTCATTATTTTACTAAAAACTAGGAAATACACTTAACCTGTGAACACGAAAAAGAATTTGTCTCTGTCTGAAATCTTGTTGCTTGCTGTTATTTTTATCACTATGATGTCCATTCAGTTACAAGCATTTGTATAAGATAATAAGAGATAATACCTCCTTAAATCAAAATTATAGAATTATTTTAAAAATCTGCAGGGTCAGATGTATCCTTATTTTTTTTAAATAAAACACTTCTGTAATTGAATAGTCCCAGGGCTTTCCTAAATAAGGATAAAATGTTAATCAATGTATATTGATTAGAGGGGAAATACTTGATAAGTTGAAAGAAAGAGTAACTTCAAAAGTAGTGTTCATGAAACAGACTCACTATTTTAAACCAGTTAAACTATTTGAAATGAACATGTTTTTGCTTTTTCTCTTTTGGAAATGAATTTGTTATCTAGTTTACAAAATGGATAACCTGAGCACAAAAATATCATTTTTCTATACATGGGAGATAGTATGTATTCAGCCAATTTTATCAAGCCAACTGTCCTGGAAAGAAGGACGATATAAAAGAATGGAGACCTATGTTCACCTCTTACTTAGATAGATTCTGTGCTTTTTAATATTTTGATTGAGTGTACTAAACAGATCACTGATAGAAGACTCTCTCCACTTGAGAAGGCTCAGGTTTAAGAAAATGTCAATACATGCATTATTGAAATGAGATGAGGACAGAAGAGAAAGAAGAGAAGTTTCTAGTAGAGAAGAAGGCAGCCGCAAAGCCTCTTTTTCAACTCCTGGTACATAAAGTTGTCAGCCTGTGCATCTTCCCAGAGGTCGCTGCTGCTCTGCCAACTGTCAGAACCTCCAAGACACTTCTAGATCCCTAGCAGTTTAAGTGCATGCTGTGCTTTTTGTACAATGCAGGCAGTCCTTCTCATTTGACTATTATGAATTTCTAATGCTTATTACACTTACTCTTATAATCATCCAAATTAGATTATGTAAAATGCTGTATTGCTCACTGAAGGTTATCTTAGCATTCATTATCAGTCTTATGAAGATATTTTCTATGTCCATAATAAGGTAATGTTTTTCGAAAAAGCTAACTGGAAAAAACCTACAGTGAAATACAACAGTCTCAGCTAAAATTGAGAGAAAAGATACATCTTAAAAATGGAAAATGAAATTGGCTCGAACTTCTTTATTTTCATTATCGTTGCTTTCAAAAGTAAATTGTCTTAGATATGACTCTCATTCAAACATTTTCACGTGTTTTCTTATATCAAAAGTGTCTTCTACACAAAGTGTAACAAACAAGAGAACTACCCTGCTTCATGTACCATGGGAAGGAAAAGCAAGAATGAGAATTAAAAGCGAGAGTGAGCCTTGGGAAAAGCTTAGTAATATTTTCTAAATAAAATGCATTATTAAAAAAAACTTCTTAAGAAATGACAGTTGCACTGTATTAAGTGTAATAAGGCCCTTGGGAGTTGGTAGGGATAGAAAGTAGAATCTGGAGCCGCCGAGTTCCAAGCCCCACTTAACAAAACTGATTGAAGTTTTCACCAGCTCCTAAGTCATTAATACCTACGACACTATTCTTAGTTCATTTACTCAGTCATATGGCTTCATTGTCATGATCTATAAAGTCAAGGTGTCAGACCCTTGTCACTCAGGCACAGCAATAATTTGCATTTATGAAATATAAAATTTACTTTTACAGGAAAAACGCTTTTCATTTTAGACCAGGACCTTCACCCTTTACCCTGAGCTGCATCCCCAGCCCCGGCCCTTTTTCTTTTTCTTTTCCTTTTCTTTTTTTTTCTTTTTCTTTTTCTTTTTCTTTTTTTTTTTTTTTTTTTTGCCCAGGTGGGGCTTGAACTCGTGATTCTCCTGCCTCAGCCTCCCAGAATGCTGGAATTACTAATTGAGTGACATTTATAATTATCAAATTGGCACATTGTGCAATGCATAAGTAAATTCAATAATTTCTTTGGACATAACCCTTGAGACCTATTTAATTGCAATAAAATATCTCTTATGCATTTATACACACGTAAATGTATACACACACCTACTGTGAGATGCCTTACATCTGACAGGCCTATGTGCCTTTTCAAGGTGGTCAACATCCTCATATTTAAAGATGAGCTAGAAGAATGAATAGGAAGTACACTTTAGTTATGTCATACTTTATTTCCTCTTCAGGCTGAGGATGTGCTATTTTTCCCAATAAAATGCCCTCATGTAGTTCCATTTTGAGTGAAAAGGTGGACCCATGCTGGCCTGCAGCCTAAATTTACTATGTAAAACCCACCCTCGTCTGGGAAACAACTCAGATGGCTGAGGAGGGTGCTGCTGCTATCTTTCAAAGACAAGGAAAACCCATCAGGTGTATTTGTATTTCTAAAATTTGTCATGAGAACACACACACACAACTCATGAGAATTTCGGCTTGTGTGTTTTGTTTCTTTTTGTCATGCTTGCTTACATAGTCACAAGATCAAGCTAATGAATCAAGAAATGCTGATTATACATTAAACTGAAAGTAGTCGTGAGTCAAAGTCTTTGTAAATCATGGAGGTAAACATAACGAAAGAGTGTAGCGACTGTCAATGTTAGATAAGCAATGGGAAGTGATGCAAAGAAATCCCAACATTCACCAGTGAATACTGTCATGAATATCAAAAGCTAATAATCTAATGGATTAGAATTACTTGATGAATCTTTAGAAGTTCAGTCCAAACAAACATATTTTTACCAAGGGTATCTGTATCCTTTGCTTGCTAAATTACATTTTACCCCAGCTTTTGTTTTTGGAAAAGATTGCTGCTGTTTTTTCAAGCTCTTGGGGATTTTTATAGGAGAGTCTTGAAATGTTGACTAGACAAGGAGATTGATGGCCCTGCCAACAGTTGAGATTGAGGTAGAAATTGTTCTCTAACATTTTTTAACATCTTAGATTCCTAACCATGAGCAAGCATCCTCCTCACATTTCAAATTTGGTTTATTTTTATGCATAATACATAATTGATAACCTCCAAAATGATTTTAGAATAATTGTACTATTTTTGGAGTAGAGGTTGGCAAATGGATTTCAGTAGAGTCAGCAAATATTTATGTGTCAGAGCCTAGCTATTTCTGTCCATACCCTTTCCTATGCTGTTGTATTGTGAAAGTAACTGTTGACAATGCGTAAACAAATGCTGTGGCTTTATGTCAATAAAATTTATCCATTAATACAAATTAGGTGAAAGACAAGAGTTGGTCTGTGGCTAGTTTTTAAATCACTGTCTAGCAGGAGTTTAATAACTCCTTAAAGATATCCAAGTCCTAACTCCAGAACCTGTGAAAAATGTGTTACTTGTAAAGAGGAACATTTTTGTGATTACATTAAAAGATACATGTGCTACATGTTTGTGACATGTGTATTATACATCAAAGAGATTTTGTGTGAGGTGATCATGAGTACTGGCTCTAATATGGGAAAGTTATTCTGGATTTTATGAGTAGATGGAGCTTAATTATATGAAGAAATAAAAGTAGAGAACCTTCCTAGATGAGGTCAGAGAAAGGCAGTATTGGATGGACTCAATCTGCCTTTCCTGTTGCTGAGAATGAGGATTCACAGCCAAAGGATACAGACAATCTTTAAAGCTGATAATAATCAATGGTGCTAACCAGAAAGTAGAGACCTTAGTTCCCACTAAGACCTTAGTCCTCTAACTACAGAAACTCATGTGCAGATTCATCCCCATGTCCTCCAGAAAGTAGTATAATCCTACCATCACTTTGATTTTAACCTTGTGAAACCCTTAAACAGAGACCCAGCTAAGCTCTCTAGGCTTGTGACCTATAGAATTTGTTAGATAATAAGTTCATATTGTTCCATGCAGCTTTATTTATAGCAAGTTGTTATAGCAGCAATCAAATGAGTACGCCCTGCATTGGAGTACTGCAAAATTAATTTTAGATGATGAAAATAATATATACACAAACATTCATAGTATCATTTGGATTTGATGTGCTATAATTGTGGATAATATACAATATGTTATTCAGTGAAAATGAATTAGCAAATGGGGAGTACTTTACATCTTAATTATTATTATAGGAGCTCTTTAGAAACTAGATTAAAGGAATCACAAGACAGTAAGAACGGTTGTGTGAGACAGCGGTGAGATACCAGGACTGGAGGATGTCATGAGACAGTGTCACCTGCAGAGCCAAGCAAAGGGTTGTGTAGAAGAAGGTGCCAGATGGCAGACACCCCCCTTCCCAACATGTGCAGATGGTTTGTGCTCTTGAGGCAACTCAACAAAACTCTGGGCAGTGGATAGGATGAAAACCACCACTATCTATCTTTGTCTATGCTAAAACATCACATAAATACTATTGGGGCATATAATAATGTTGTCTTGAATACAAAATAGAAAGACATAACCTGTGTTCTATGCGGAATCTAAACCTCTAAGTATTCATTTGTTGAAGTTATCTGCTACTTAAACCCATGGGAAATACTTGGACAAGTTTTACTCCTGAAACACCCTCCTATTGGCTGATAGTAGAGACTATTTTCACATTTCCAACTACTATTGGAAATGATATATGTACGCGATAAGACATTCCAAGACACTTATGGGGAAGTAGTGATTTTCTTTGAAGGACACACCCACAAAACACTCCCAATCCAGGTTTTACTGCCTTACTCTTTATCATGTGACTAACAGACAGTATTCATCAAGAAATGATGGCATGCAGGCTAGTGATATATCTCAGAAATTAGAGAATCAAACTCCTATCATATTCATAATGTACGGTTTATGTGGCCTACTGTTTAACAGTAAACTAGAAGGTGAATTAAATATATGTTCTTTCTTTGTATTCCTATTAAAGAGTAGCTAAACCCCCTAAGAAGAGCAATGACCTGTGGATCTGACTCATTCTAATTTCTCCAATCAAGATTCTTTACTTTACATAAAAGCCAGCTTTCTTTCCCATCTCCTTGGTTTAACTAGCTCTCTACATAATGCTTTCTGTGCGATGCCTAAATCTACTCAAGTGTTTTGCCTCCATGTTCCTCATAAGAATACAACACTGTCTTCTGAATGAGGCTTTTTCAAATGCAGGTAAATGACAGGCATATCAAGTCAGAGGGAGAGACAGACACACAGACAGACACAGCAGCCCAGATTTTGCTTTATGTACCCTTTAAAATAGTAAAATATGGAATGGTGTTTAGCATTACTTTGAGAATAAATTTGGAGAATATTGTCTAAACAATTTTTTGTTGCTGAATTTTACAACGTAGTTTTCAAGTTCATTATCCCATTGGGTGGCCTACAATACTTTCTGGAACTTAGGAGCTGCATGGGTGTTAGAAGACATAATACTCTCTCATTGATTCCCCGTCAATAATTTGTCATAGGTTAGACTGTGGGAGAATTTATGTCTACCAATGCTTTTTTTCTCCTATGCATTCCTTAGAGTTTTTTTTTTAAGTATCCTTTGTCAAGTACCTAAAAATTATGAGCTGCGTAGAGATTAAATTTCTGCATAGTAGGTCAGTCATGTAGGAAATGTACTCTAGGAATCCCCCAAAATCTCTATGTGTAATTATATATAATGATTATAATTAAACTTTAGTGGAGAAATTTAGAGAAGAGATACTCAGCAAGATCTAATTTATGCATGTTTATGCATGGGGAGGAATATACCCAGGTTCTCACAAATGTTAAGTATGCACTATACCAGGTTATTTTTATGTAATAACTTATTGTCTAAATTTTAGAAAATTAAAGTGAGACAGGCTAGTGTTCATTGAACAGTCATTTTTCTTATCCAACAACACTTAAGAAGTGTCCAATTCACTCAATAATGTGACAGAAAACAACATCCAGAAGATCTGACGCAGAGCGTTGGAAATGTAAGAATAGTCACGATGAAGTCACCACCCATCTTTCTGTCCTTGGGTGCTTTGTCTATGCTGGTTTTGTCTCAACAAGAAAGGGTAATTTTTGTTTCATGAGGGCTAGGAAAAATACGAGCAAGTTGTGCGGTTCTCAGATTAATAATTTACTAAGGTATATGGATACCAGAAACTTGAAACTTTTGAACCGAATAAAAATAAACAGCCTAACCATGTTATTTCTTTTCACTTCATTTTTTAATTGACAAATACTAATCATGCCTATTTATGGGGCACAAATTGATGTGTTGCTATACATTAGCAATGAGGAATGATTAAATCAAGCTAATTAGCACGTCCATCACCTCACAAAGTTACAGCAGAATAGCAGGAAAGAGCTTTGGTGATCTGCTGCGTGGAAATCTGAGTGTAATAAATAACAATAATGTATTACATATTTCAAAAGATTTTAAATGTCTTCATCATGTTATTTCTGCTAAATATTCTATGTCTTGAAAAGTAATTGCCCAATTTTGGTGGCAATAAAAATTATGACTGACTGAAGAAGAGTTGCTGAATTCCTAGGTTTTGCTCAAATCTCAAAGTTTCTGGAGCGAAAGTCTCTAGTAGGACCACACACACACACACACACACACACACACACACAGTGTTTTAAATATTATGAAATTCAGCCACTGATTAGGACAACATATGAATCGGATTTGTCAACCCTTAAAAAACACCAAGGAAAATATTAAAGAGACTTGGCCACTATTTACATTATAACTTTTTGTTTGTGTTCTTTTCTTTTTTGCAAACAGCTTCATTCAGACCTATGTCCAAACTAGCAAGGTTATCTGGTGAAACCTTCCCAGTGAAAGCTTCCCGTACAACCTCAACATTTGGGGGTCTGAGGCACAAGGATTGCTTTGAATTCAAGGCCAGCCTGAGCTACATAGTGAGTTCAGACCAACTTGAACTACAGAATGAGATCCTACTTCATAAAAAAGAAAGAACAAAAGAATGAAAACAAAGAAAGAAAGAAAGACAGAAAGAAGGAAGAAAGGGAGGGAGAAAGGGCAGGAGGGAGGGTGGGAAGGAGGGAAAAGAGAGAGAAAAAAAGAAAGAAAGAAACAAAGAAAGAAAGAAAGAAAGAAAGAAAATATGCAGAACATCTAGAGTAATTAAAATACTTAAGTCGTTATGCATTCTTAAAATGCTTTAAAATGGGTGATTATATATTTTTCTTGAATTGAACTATACTATTTCAAGTAGAGTCAAGACAGTGGGATTGTTTTCTTGTTTGTTTTGCCAAAAACATGTTTGTCAAGAAAAAAGTCATTTCTAAAAGTTTTCAAATATGTGAAGTTTTAATATTTCTTAAGTGTCATTTACATTGACGGCATGGTAAATCCATCTTCCTTCGCCCTCTGACTCGTTTACCTGACAACTTCCATTCTGTTGGTTTAATTCTGCTTGAGCAGGTTCTAGCTCAGGGCTCTGCATCCCCCTCTGGCTCTGGTCACTAGATTTTGTGTCCATCCCTGTCAGGCCTCCCCTTTTCTCTTATTGATTTCCTGTGCATTCCTCATAACGGATCTTGTAGCACAGCCCTTTGGAGAAAAGTATCTGAAAATTATAACAAATATTTTGCGAGTAGTTTCTGAGTAGAAGACAGTTTAGCAGGTTATTTTTTGTTTTGTTTTGTTTTATGTTTAAGAGTTCATTGATTGTTGGGATTTGCCTTATATTTCTATCTCACATTCCTCTTCTTTAAGTAACTGGTTATCCTGTGAACTAAGATTTCTCTTATGATTTTGCTTTATTTTTTTTTCTAAACTTCAGATGTCTAAATTATTGACCCAAGCTTGCAGGCCTGTACATTGAGAACTGCGCCAGAGCTAGTGTTCACATAAGGGTACATGATTGCTGTGTGCATCCCAGAATGCATAGTGAAACCCCTGCTGGGGTGCTGAGTTAGGAGCCTGTAATAATTCTCCAAAAGGTGGTGTTTAAAAATTTCATAGGAAAGGAAAAGAGAGAAGCACTCAATTAGGGTCTCAGCAATAAAATACAAAGAAAAGGACAAAGCTAAATATTAATTTAGGCATGGAATAAGAGTACAGAAACAGTTGTCTCATACTGAAAAGTTATTTTTTAGAAATTCTGTTAGGATATAAAAATGAAAGGTATCCAAAAATCAAGTTTATATTTTTGTAATATACTTTCTTTTGATATAACATGTTAAAATGATAAATTTTTAGTTAAATAGTTGTTATTCTGTATTGATTTTATAGAGATTTAATATAATCTAATTTATGGATTACTAAAATCTATGGACAGTATTAGAGGATGGATTTTCTCATCTTCCTCACCTAGTTTTATATTCTTGGGGTATATAATTTTGTACCTTTCATTGTGATATGCCAAGAATATTATTGTCTATAAGGTTCTCTGGAACCATTTCGAGTAACCACACATAATATTATTTAAGTAATACTACTGTTCACGAGGCACTCTGGAACCTTAGATAAACATATTATGACTTTTTTGATGCAACATTTTAACTCTGCTGAGAGCTTATCAGAAATTCACAAGTTATATTTAAAAAGGTAAAGCCAGACAAGATGTGGTAAGTTAGGGATGAGTTTAGTTTGAAGCACTACTCCCTTCTTTAATCCAGTTCCGTGTCTTCTGTAAAAACCAAGTGACGATCGCCTCTTCCATGAGATGTGCTTTGGTTAATACAGACTATTCTTTTAGTCAGAATGATATAATTACTGAAATTTATATTTCTCTTATGCAATTATATAGATATAGACAGCTCATCTTCTTCTGTAGGACAATGACCATTTTTCAAAGAAGGAACATTTCATGTTTTAGAAGCATAGAATAGAGTTTCAAGCACTTGATATGAAGTAAAATATCTTGGATATGTTCTTTGATGGATTTTGGAAAATAGTCACAATAATACAGCAGTGGTGTCTTAGTTACTTCTTCGTTGCTGTGACTCAATACCCAACACCCACAAACTTAGGAAAGGAAAGGTTTATTTTAGCTCACCGTCTCAAAGGTCACAGTCCATTCAGGGGTGGCCGACAACAATGGAAGTACATGGCAGAGAGAAAGGTGGAGGCAGCTTCCCCGGACAAACAGGAAGGCAAGCTGAGGCTAATTGAGACTAGTCCCAGTCCTCCGGGAAGGCAGGTGCAGCTTATGTATCCTTT
Organism: Ctenodactylus gundi; assembly: GCA_004027205.1. Classification (NCBI taxonomy): domain Eukaryota; kingdom Metazoa; phylum Chordata; class Mammalia; order Rodentia; family Ctenodactylidae; genus Ctenodactylus; species Ctenodactylus gundi. The sequence goes on along the minus strand of PVKB01001185.1, from coordinate 40,847 downwards.
CAGGTCTCCGTCCAGTAATTAGTCCCTCCTGCATCTAGGTGTGGCCACTACACACCATTAATCCTAACTTAACTGAATCCACCCCTCCAGACCAGACCCCAATCCACCAACATCACATGGCTCCATAGACAACCCATAACATCAAAATACATGAGACTTTTGGGGGACACTACAGATCCTAACCACAAGTGGGGTCAGTCAGATGTACCAATTAAAATGAATAAATACTCTTGGAGAAGATTTCATAAACTTTAGAATAGTGAGCTTAGTTTTTATTTCTAACAACATTCTAGAATATACATAGCAAGTGTCAGTTATAAAGACACATTGTACGGACCCCACCTGGACCCTGTCTCTTTGTCAGATACAGTCCTGTGATTACCTGCTTACGGACAAGGGAGCAAGTCTGCCTATGGAGAAAAGGCAATTACCTGTGTTAAAAGACTGTGTTTTTAAATTGTGTTGGCCCATTCATTTCTTTTATCAATGACTCCTTTGGATGAGAACATGGGTAATTACATTGGTTTCTTAATTGTATAATGGCACAAAGCTTGGATGCAATTGTGAACATGTGAAATGCCAAAATCAGAATTTAGCAACTCCCGGAAGACTGCTATGTGTGCGTAATACTTATTAAACTCAGGAAGAGAATATCAGGTGCCCGATACAATATTATTTTGTGTAGTTAGGAACATGGCATCTAAATCAGATAGCCAATAGTACTGCTTTGTTGGGTGTAGGTTAAGCACACGAAGAGGATTTTCCTAACTGGACTTTAAAAGTGTGTGCCCCAGGAAATGAGTGATGTAGCGGCTAAGAGACCTGAACACTAAGAGTGTATGGATGAGAGAACACTGCTTAGGAGTATGTAGCTAAAGATAAGTCACCAACCCTTTAGCAGTGACAGTAAGTGCAGCCACCTGTCCCTCTGGGAAGGACCAACAGGAGGCTGAGGAAGGAGGCAGTGGTTATGACGACGGGTGTGCGGGGTGTGTTTCACTGTGATGTGAATATTGTGAACCTAGTAAGTAATATCCTGGAGAAATGAATGTGGAGTTGACATCTGAACTTAGCAATATGTGGACTTACATTATATGAGAGTTTCACTTCCAGTTTTCAAAAAGACCAGATAGATAATTGTGTTTGGGGTAAATATATAATTTTCTTACAATTTCATAAAATGAATTATAAAGTATATGAGAAAAGTGACGCAAATTGCTTTTGAAAGGAAAATAATTGATGTATAATGCAAACTATAGCATTCAAGATAAGAAATCCACCATTCTATTTGCATTTTACATAACTTACATTTTATGAGGGTATTCAAGATATATTTATTCTCGCCTTCTTTTTAGGGTACTTTGAATCCTTACTGCGTGTTGTGGGATGACTCAAAAACGTAAGTCACAGATTTTTTTTAATGTAACTTTGGAATAAATACTCAAAACATGTTAAATTATTTTACCCACCCTGTGGTTAACAGCCATGTGATAGGTCAGTGGGATGCGCAGTGGGACGCGAGTTATATGCAGGAAGAAAACACTCTCCCTTTTGAATTGCAGTGCAGCATGTTAAATGTGTTTTTGTCTGGTGATGCATCGGGTTGCTTCTCAAGATAGGATTGCATTACCTAATGTGCACGGCACATTGCAATATGAACTGCATCAGGGTATTTTAAATGCTGTTATATCTTAGAATCACAGAGACCTGAATGCTATTTCAATATGTTTTCCTAGTAATTTAGCTTAGTATTGCAAAATAAAACAGCAAGCGCTGTGGTCATTTATGTAAAACATTATTTGCATGTCCTTGAACCTATTATCAAAATAATGTAATATTTATACAGTCCTTCCCAATCATCTTGGTACTTTAAAGTGAACTGATAATACAATGTTTTTCTATGTTTTATGAATTCATGGAGACAGAAGACAATTACTGTTCTACATAAGAGGAGTAATTTTTTAAGATTTTTAAGATGGTTGTTGCAACAAGTTGTTGGAATGTATCTGCTCTGACTCATTTTTTACCGTGTTGATAATCACACGAGGTTTTAATGTGTCACAAAGCGGATAATTCCTAATTAAATCTTAAACACAAATAAGTTCAATGTAGGTTATAATTTTTTTTTCTTGTCAAGGAGATATATATATATGTCAAGAGTCCCAGTAACAGCTACAAGGTGTGTACTGTCTGGTAGAACATCATGTTCTAGCATTTTTCTTTATTCTGCAAATTTTCTAGTATTCTTTATCCTAATTATAATTTACATCTGAAATATCATGATGTTACCTGCTCTCACGAGAGAGCCAGTTAAGTGAACATTTTCAGATTTTCAAGGAAAAGAACAAACCTTGACCACTTTCTCAGCTGTGATAAAACTTTAAACTACAATGCAGTCGGCAATGAATGACATACGTATTTTCACTATAAGTTCTGATATCTTAGGGGTTCTCTTCTCCTAGGATCCTAATACTTAGAAAAAAACCTCCCAAGTAGCTCTGGTGACAATATGAACAGACTGCCCTTTCTGATGTCATTGTTTTTTGGAATTTCATAGAGAAATTTAGAAAGTAAAATTTCCCCCACCTGGTTCTCTGTGCCAATAGCTGGGCAAGCTCTGGTGACAGTTTCTTAGATGCTGCTTAATATGTGTACAACCGAGGGAAGAATACAGTACTGTAAAAATTGAATAATGATTTTTTTCTGCTCAAGGAAAATATTGTTTCCTTTTATCCCTCCTCATTTTTATTCCATATATATATATCACACAGAAAGGTTACATTAAACTTGATACTTTTCATACATTATATCACATCAATTTCACATTCTTTGTTCCTCCCCTTTTTTAAAGCCCCTTTTCTCTTTCTTTCTTTCTTTCTTTCTTTCTTTCTTTCTTTTTTCTTCCTTCTTATTAGGAAGGACTTATTCATCTCTGTACTTCTGGTATCCCACCTGATTTCCAATATTTCACACCTTTAGCTTTTAAAAATTCATACTCTGGGTTTTTCATATGACAGAAACCATGTGATATTTAATAGTCTAAGTCTGACTCACTTCACTAAGCATACTGGTATCGAGTTGTATCCATTTATCTGCAAAAAATTGTCTCTTAAATTCATTAGAGTTATTTGAATTTCACAGAGAACAATAACTTTGATTTAATTTTTCTTTTAATATGTAAAGTGTGCTTCTAAGTTGATTTAGACAGGGGGGTAACTTATTCCAAAAATTCCTGAAGATTAGTAAAGGTGAGCACCAGGAGGGATCAGTCTCCTATTTTGTATCTTCTGATGGCTTCCTTCACGCACAGTGTAAGGTGTTAAATTTAATTTACAAGCTCTTGGTGCTGGAGGTCAGTGTTAACCTCAGGAATCAATCACAGTTCACTTTCCTAACATCTGCTGATAGCACGACTCTTATCCGTCACAAAGAACATGTGTTGCTTTACAAAATTCAACTTTTAAGTTGTCCTTGAAGAAAAAAAAATTGTCCTGGGAGAGAACGTGTGCTTCGTTGTATTTCAAAGCAGATAATCTCAAGAGATTGATGTAGTTCATGTTTCCTTGATGTACATGAAAAGCAATCAAAAGCTTCCCATGGTGACAGAACTTCTGTCCCATCCTACTTTTTATCATAGTGTTTCATCATTGGAAATATTTTTCTAGGTGAGTTTTTATACTATGAAGGTTAAGACAATTTTATTTCTTTTCCTTTATTTGTTGATCTTGTTTGATTATGTTTTATGTTGCATATACAATGGTTTTATTGATGCAGTAATTTTAATATAAACCCTTTGAGTATAGTGAATAGTGAAGATACAATGTTGTGTTTTGTCACAGAAAGGGCTGACTTAAATGATAGTTTTAGAATTATAATAATCAAGTTAAAATTAGAAGTTGTATTATTTTGACGTGTCAAGTGTCCAGTCTTAATAAGGCTTCAATTTTTAAAATATTTTACTACTTATAATTCATTTTCATACTTGCTGCATTGTAGAGACATATCCTAATTTCTCCAGCATTTTCTAAGTCGAGGTCTTACATATAACCTCTCGAGTATGGCTTTGAGGATTTAACCTGTAATATTATTTGCTTTTTCTCTTTATAGCACTCTCTCTTGTATTCTTCATGACATTCTTCCTGCTTTATATGCTTTTAGTCCGCTTCTCTCACTATAAAATAAGCATCATAAAAAGTAGTTTGTAATTTTTCTTCATCTCTGCATTTTTGGTATCACCTATACGATATATAGGCACACACAGTATATTCATCAACTATGTATTAAGTAATTTTGTACAAAAAGGGTTGCATGTTTTCCAGGTACAATTTTAATTTTAGAATTATTCATACCTGTTTTTATGTACCAAATAAAAATTATTTCTGGCATTTAGTTGTCCTAATATTAAAAGTATGATGGGAAGTCCCTTCAGCTTCTTACAATACTAAGATCTATTTACAAAGACTTTTCTTTTTGAGGATAACGTATTAGCAGAGAATCCTACACAAAGGCATTTGTTTTATTCATACTAGGCACATAGTTTTGGACAATTTTAAGTTGTGTCTTAGGATTTCTGTTTTATTTGTTTGTTTCTTTCTTTTTGCTTTTTCTTTCTTTCTTCCTTTCCTTCTTTCTTTCTTTATGAGTTGAGCCAGACCTAGGGTTGTAGGCCTTTATTTTCTACATATTTGTTTATTTTATACAGGTGTGATGTGTGCCACCATGCCCAACATATGTGGTTCTGGGGAGTTGAATCCAGGGCCAGGCACTTACCAGGCAGGCTCACTTAACCACTGAGCTACTCCTCCAGCTTTCTTATATTCATCAAATATGTATTAAGTAATTTTGTCCACAAAAGGTTACATGTCTTCCAGGTGCATTTGTAATTTTAGAATTATTCATACATGTTTTCTTCCTGCCTTCCTTCCTTCCTTTCTTTCTTTCTTTTTTTTTCTTTTTTTCTTTCTTTTCAAGACAGAATTTTTTTCTCTGTAGTCTGTGCTAGTCCTGAACTCATTACTATGGAGCCCAGGCTGGTCTCAAACTCACAGCAGTCCTCTAGCCTCCGTCTACCAAGTTCTGGGATTACAGACATGCACTACCACAAATGGCTGAAAATATTTACTTGGTGGTGGGAAATGAAATCCAGAGGCATGCACATGCTAGGCAAGTGCTTAGAGCTGTGCCACAAACCTTTGGACTTTCTGTAGTTCAATAATTAATAGGGTGTTAAAAATGTTTCCTCACACACAATTTATGAAATGTCAGTATTAGTATTAGTCAGTATTAGATAAGGGAAATATTTATCTTTTAATGTCTTCTTTTTAGAAAGTTTACAAAGTTGTTGTTGGAGCGACTGATAATCTGCATTCTTGGAACAACTCAAACTTTGGATTTTGGATATTGAATTATGTATGGTGACTGTATCACCTAGATAGATATCATTAAATTATCCTGTAATCTTTCTCTATGGGACTTCTAGGACCATCTCATATTCCCAGATATATAAAAGATTCTATATGTTTCTTAATAAAAATTTTCAGGGGGGTTTCTTTTCTTATGTTCTGATTCTGTGTTGCTAAGGATTGATCACAGGGCCTTTTCAATTAGAAACATCCTCAGCCCTTTTTTTAAAAAGATTTCTTTTGGGACAGAGTCTTGATAATTTGTCCAGGATGAGCTCAAACTTGCAGTTTTTTTTTTTTTTTTTTTTGATTCTGCCTCCCATACTGTTTGTATCACACCAACTTAGAGTTTTAATAACTTACTTTTCATTGTAACTTCTTAGCCATGACTTGATTAATACCAAAACATTTTATCAGTCTGTTTTTAAATTCACCTGCTTTGTACTCCAAAAAGGAAAGCTTTTAGTGACCTAACTTTTCCATTTTTCTACATTTCAAATTGATTTATTAGAGTAGGGAAAAGCAATAGGCACATCTTCACTGAGAATGACACTCCTGTTTTTATCTCAGTGTATAATGATTGAATTGAAGCAATTCTTCTCCTTGGCTTTCTTATCCTTGTATCCAGAACATTTTCCTCTTTTCTTGTCATTCATCTTATAAGTCTCGATTTCATTTAGCTCACAATGTAACTCTGAACATGTGTAAAGCTAATGTCCCATCCTCATCCCACAATCCTCACCGTCGTCTCTGTTCTCTGGTGATTGACATGACTCTGCCTTAAGAAAGCACGTTCGTTGTGCACCCCAAGAAAGATATGTTATGTGTCAGACTTCCAAAGCAATTACTCAAAAAACCATTGTTACCAGATAGCCAACATTTCCCTCTGTGAGTCAGCTAATGATGTAGTCCTTTTGTAAGGCTTTCTTCAAATGGGACTAGACTGGAGAAAACTAGCATGAATGCAAGTAAATTTTTTGTAATTTTAAGAAAAGAGCAGGCATAATAAAGAAGAGATATTGTTGGAGACTCATGCAACAGTTAAGGAAAAAAAATAGACCGTGACTTACCAACCATGATGTAACACAGTAATATGATAATCTTATTTGGGGAAAATAGAAGCATTCTTCATAGATTTGTAGTGACCTAGCTGAAGCCTTTTATGAGTAAAAATGATTTTTTAAAAAGTCTACATTCAAAATATTTGGTATGTTTATAGCCACAACTCTATGAGACCACTCTTTCTAGAATAACTTGGTGATTCAACTAACCTAGAGACAGAATTTAAGAACTGTTTCTTTTCAAGAAAGTTAATTCTTTTATTACACAGGTTAGTCTTGTTTAAAACATGTAAAAATCTTATTAAAGATGTCATGAATGCCACACTTTGCACAACGATGTTCAGTTATTCAAACTAACATTATTATGTGCTATGCCTACAGTGTGCATTATGTGTTAGGTGTCAACATATTGATTTTCACTGGATAGATCCTAAGATTGTGTTTGCTTTTCTGTAGGTGAAATGGTAAAAGCAAGTGACTGATTTTAACTGGCTCTTGGTATAATCCTACCTCAATGCATATATTCAGATTATACTTGCTGACCTGACCAAAAATAATTTAGAGAGTTTACGTGTAAAATGTGAGGATGCCATAGGACACTCTGTGATTCTTCAGGTTAATGATCAGTCCTCTAGTAATATAAATGTGTCCACCATGACAAAATCGAATCTATTGTGCTTTCAGCTTGTCGAAATATTAGCTCTTATATACTAAAGTAAAATTTACCCAACCACCAAAAACTCCAAATATGATAATTTCCAACTTTAAAATATTTAACATTTTTCAGATTTAATTTTGATAAAATTTTGTTTTGTTTGCAAAATAATCATGGTCTTTAAAAAGTACTATAAAGCGTGAAATACAAAAATTTAATTTCCCTTTAAAGGGGCAATCCACTCAAAGACTCATTGGTAGGAAAAAATAAATATCTTTACATACTTTTGCTCTTTTATCTTATACTATGTATTTTTTGATGTTTTGTGATAGCCATTATTGTGCATTTTCTCACACAGCTATTTTAATTCAAAATGACCTTTTTAAACTTTGTTTTGGGAAACTTTCTTTCTTATTAAAAAATTTCAAAATTTTTACAATGTTTCAAATTGTACCATAGATTATATTAAGTTGAATCTTAAGTGCCTAGTATCCTGAAGCACTTTTCTTAAATTCGGATATAAATGATCCCATTTCAACTGATTAACTTTAGATAAGTGCCTCCAATAATGTTAACAACCCATTAGATCTATTAGCTTGAGCTATAAAGTTCAAGAAATACAGCCTAATTTTCTACATATGAACCCTTGTGGGGGGGGGGGATGGGGGGCATGTCAGGGTTAAATAATATCACATTTTAAAAAATACATAACCCTCCCCAACCCTCTAGTGTATAAGTTGGCAAATTCCATTTTGTGGCGCAAAGCCAGACTGCTGACCGCTTTTGTAAATAAAGCTTTGTCAGACATA
>PVKB01001185.1:0-32820 GCA_004027205.1 Ctenodactylus gundi | reverse complement strand
GGGGGGGGGGGGATGGGGGGCATGTCAGGGTTAAATAATATCACATTTTAAAAAATACATAACCCTCCCCAACCCTCTAGTGTATAAGTTGGCAAATTCCATTTTGTGGCGCAAAGCCAGACTGCTGACCGCTTTTGTAAATAAAGCTTTGTCAGACATAGTCATACCTGCTTTTATATTGTTTATGGCTGTTTTTGTGCTATAACTGCAAAGTTGAGGCACAGTAAAAACCATAATGCCTGCAAATCCTAAAATACTTGCTACCTAGTCTCAGAGAGAAAATTGCCAACTCTTGCCCAAAACAGCACTTTTTGTGTCTTGGCACTTAGAAAATATTGATTAGATATCACGTTGTGGTAAACAAATGAAAATATTTGCAAGCAGGGTCAGGGGAGAGTACAGAAACTTGGTGTCTTTATTAACTCCGGAAAATTCTCTGGTATTACATTTTCAAATTTAGTTTCACTCATTTGTTTTATCTTCATCTGGAACTCCAAATACTGTTATTTTCCTATCTTCTTGATCTCATAGCCTTTTTTAAATTATATGTCTGCCTATTTGTTTTTTGTTTGTTTTGTTTTGCTTCTTCAGTCTGTTTTGGGTCTAGTTTAAGTATAATTCCTCAAGAGTTTGTTAGATGAAAGTTAATCCATACTGTGAGGTTTTAAAAAGATTGAAACTTTAACCACTTTAACCATGGTATTTAGAGACAGGTCTTTGGAGGTGACTGAAATGAATAGTCATAGTATAGCCACGATTGAATACTGGTAGCTTCATAAGAAAGGACAGCGAGCAGAAGAGAAGCACACACAGGCTCTTTGTGTCTTGCTTTGTGATTCTCTACATCACCTCAGGACTCTACTGGAGAGAAGACCATCACCAAGTACCAATCTTTGATTTTGTAGCTCTAGAACTGCAAGCCAAAATAATCTTCTTATTCACAGTTACCCAACCTCAATTATTTTGTTGGTATCATGGAAAAGACTCTTCGGTATCTATGTCAATATGTCATTTGATTTACTAAATCTTTCTCTAATTTTGTTGAGCTTGTTCAGTTGCAAAATTTAAGTTGTTATTTTTTTAAAAAAAATTTTAGAGTTTTAGTTAATAAAGTCTTAACCTGCTCCATTATTTTACAGAGTTTTCTATTTTATTTAGTGTGCTTAAGCTTATGTTTTGTTTGTTTAATCTGGTAGCTGCAGTTGTTTCATAGTTCGTGGCTGATAACATTTATATTTGAAGTGTTAGAGGTGCATTTCTACTTTCTTATATTTTCTCCTGATTCTCATTTACAGCATTCTATTACCATGCTAGGTTATGCCATGCTCCTTATTCTTAAAAACACGTTGGTGAAGGTTCTTTGAGACTAAGGTTCAATGCACCTTTTCTTAAGATGATTTTTATTTTCCTCTGTGAATAAGACTCCAACCCAGAACCCTTAATGTGAGTCTTGTCAAAGTGCTTTAAGCACAGGCTGCAAGTTCACATGGAAACTTGGGTCATTTCCCCATTTTTTCACATTCATTCTAAAATTTCTAGCAGTATTTACATTATAAGGATGTTTTACCTTAAAATATATCTTATTTCTGGAAATAAGAAATCTAAATCAGTATTCCCACACCGCTAATTCTATTTTATGTTTGACAAATAAAGGAAATTTTACTTCTGTGTTATATAGAGAAAAGAAACAATCTCCAAACATTGTTGAATTTTATTGGATTGGTGTTTGGTGGGATGACAAAAATATATCATGTGGTTAAAAAAAAAAAAAACCTGGTTTGCAAAGCAGGAAACAGAACTGAGTCCTGTTCTGCCACTAACTAGCTATGGGACTTTGGAAAAGTCCCTACCCACTCTGGGCCTCCATCTTCTCATTTATAATAGACCAAGTATGAAACCAAATCGCATCCTCAGTCGCTGCTGGCTCTGACCCCCTTTGATTCTTCTAGCTAGAGTGTGCAAGTCTGCAGGTCCTGGGCAGTGCAGCGGGTGCAAGCCTGTCCCTGGCCCTGTGCAGGTCCACACCAAATTGCTGTAACATAGGGCATAAAACGTAATAACTATGAAAGATATATACACAAAGCATGTTATAGTAGCATTTGCTGACAGGTATGCTATGGGATACTGGAGCATCCACACTTTAATTCTTAATGAACACTCAAGTAAGAGTTCAAGTCCCATAGCATACCTGTCAACAAATGTGACCATAAACATGCTTTGTGTATGTATCTTTCATATTTATTATGTTTTATGCCTTCTGTCATAGCAATTTGGTATTTTCTTTTTAGAGTTGAGTGTCTGAAGATTGGAAGTGTAGTACATTCATTTTGTAAATTGTGTTTATACTAAAGAGATTTCAGAATAGTGAACTATAAATTTATCAATTCAACAAGTGTTTCTTGAGAACCCATTTAATATATTTTCACATGTATCAGTGACAAAGTTACTTGCCTTAGAAGGGTTAACCTAGGGCTGTATTATAAGAGTGTGCAAGAACATAAGTATAACAGATAAGCCACATAATTCGAGTAGATAAATTAAGGTAAAAAGAATAGGGGATGCCACTTAATTCAATTAACTCATTTATATTTTGTCTGCCTTATTCTAAAATGTTGTCATTAATTTATATAATTAATGTTCATTAGCAAGTGCTTAAAATGGGATAAGTATCAACTCAAGGTCCTACTCTGTCTTCATGACCTACCTAAGTACCAGTTTACACTGGTTGTATAATTCAACAACAAGCACTCAATAAAAGTTCAGGGGATGCATTATGTTGGGGTTAGCGATTCACTGGGAGGATCTGACAGAGGATGGCTATCAGGATTCTTCTATGAGAACATTGAGTTTCATGTTTCTGGGGAAATTTTTTAAAGGTGCCATTAATCTTGAGAATTTTCTCTTACTGTGAAATGTAGCCTACATGAAGACCAAGAGGCAATCTGCAGGCCGCTAGGTGTCATAAAAACACTCATCACTGTCGACACTGGGTGACAGGTACCCTGTGCACTTGGCCTTGTAATACCCTCTTACATCCTCTTTTCTCCAGAAAGACATCCAAGTCCATTTTCAAAGTATTTATTTAAACTTGATGTTTTAAAAATCATTAAGATCAGAATTGGGAATTCATCCAATATCTCTCACCAGTTTCTACTGTTCTTAGGATCCCTAGGAAGAGTCCTACAGATGATTTTGATGAGATTTTTAAGATTATATTATTGAAATATTAATAAATATAGTATTGATAGGAGCAACATAGAGGTATGTGTAATAAGGATAGGACCCTGGTGAGTCTCTAGTACTCTGTTTATATCTGTGGTTCTATTTTGAAAAGATGCAGCCTTTAAATTGAATTTGTATTAGGTAATTTTAGAGCTCTATTTGTTAGCCATTGAAGGACTCGGACAGAAAATTTTTTCTACTTATGTATTCAATAAAGAATATAGAGGAAAAATTTTAAAATATTTAATCTACTCATTCTAAGTCTTAGAATTGCTTACTTGAACTATAGTTAATAACTATTTTACAAGTGGTATGGTATAAACACTCACTTGAAAGTAACTAATATTTTCCCTTAGATAGTAATAATACAAAGTGTATTAGTTCATTTTCTGTTACTCTAACAAAATACAAGAGACAGGATAATTTAAGGGAAAAAAAGAAGAAAACGGGAAATAAGATTACCTAAGCAATAATTTTGATATCCAAACATGGAAACTTCATGGAATTCATTCTGGAAAGGACCTCTTGGCAGATGGCATTATGGTGGAGGAATGCCAAGGCATGGAAAAGATCACATGGTAAGAGAGGAATCCAAAGATAGAATGGGGCCCCACGAAGAGAATTACCTTAATCTCTTCCAAGGACATGCCCCACTGACCTGATGATCTTCCATTAGGCCCTACCTCTTAAAGATTCTACCACCTCTTATCACTACACTGGGAAGAAAGCTTCCAACACATGAACCCCTGGAGGACACTCAAAGCATAATGCCAGGTAAACCATTGTATACTTGTAATTGTCTCCTAAAATCCTTAATAATGTTCTTCTTTAAGTCATTTAAAATACAGATTTGAATTGATGAAAATTAGTAAGAATGAGATTAATATAAAGAAAATCACTTTTAACAGTAGTATTAAATATATGGATTTTATAACTATCTTTGGGAACAATTGAGAAGAAGCAACAGGATAAGAATGCATGGAGTAGTAATGACTTGGTTTGAAAATTAAAACCTGCTTAATCATTTTTGTTTATTGAGTATAATTTTTAAAATTAATTATACTTAAAGGTTATAATTAAGTAATGATATTCTGCAAATTATGTTTGGAGTTTTCATTTCAGATGGCATATGACAAAGATTTAAAACAAAGAACTATTTAAAAATAAATTAAAATGTAGTTTATGAAAGGAAGATAAATTGGAAATCTACACTTAAAAAGATTTTAACATCTTCAGTATATAATAATATAAATAATATCATCATGTAAACACTGTATGTCAAGACATAGCATATAAAAACTATTCACTCGCATGTCTGTTTTTATAATCACCTCTTTTCATAAATAGTGGTACTGATGTATGAGTTGTTTTTGCCAAAGGGAAAAATTGTGCAAGTTTTATTGCTCTGTGTTTTCACAAGAGCCTAAGGCAGCAATGTTCTACAATGGTGTCTCAGTAGACTACTGCAGTCTGACTGACACACTTTCGTGTCACTGGTAGATTATGTGGTTATGATTTTTTAAAGTAGAATTGTCTTTACAAGAGTTTATGGAACTGTGTTGTTGAGAATACAGCCAAGGATTTGAAACGTGTCACTGGAGTTTGGTTATTTGGTTTTGCTTTTGTTTTGTTTTGTTTTGATTATTGCTTTTAAAAAATAAATACGAGAAATAATATTTAAGTTGCATTAGAGGAGTATTCTACAACAGGCATTTTTTAACAATCTTAAGCTTCACAGTGGCAATTGACCAAGAAGAATACCTGTATATTATGCATAAAATATACATTCAATTAAGTGTATAGTGAAATTTGATTAATTCAACAAGGTCAAAAAATGATGCTCTAGTCTGCAAGAGATACTTTGCACACAGCTTAATCAATTTCATTAGACTCATAACCGTAACAACATACCATGTGTTCTCATAATTCAGTCCAACAAAATGCCACTTGCTGAAGTCTACGATTCATCCACTTATGTTCTGATAACTTGAGACTTCTTTCATTTTGGTTACCTTGAAGTTTCAGGACAAAATATGAGACTTAAAATATAGAGAATTTAACATTAATAGTGTAGGTTCATTATTATTCACTTCACTTAATCTAAAAACATGTCAAAAAAGAAAAAAGGGTATCTGGTGATCAACACAACTGCTATGAGTTGAAAAATATTTCTCCTCAAAATTCGTATGTTAAAAGAATTTGGGGTACACTGGCGTTAGAGAATGAAGCATCTGGGGGATGGTGTTTGCCAGGGTACTAGTGTTATTACAGAAGAGTCCCATGGCAGCTTCTTTGCCCCGTCTACCTTGAAGGACTAACAGAAGACAAAATACATGGGAAAAAAGGCCTTATACATTGTTTCTGCTAGCGCTTTGACCCTGAAGTTTCTAGTCTCCAGAAAGGAGAACAATACATTCTGCTGTGCACAAGTTATCCAATCTAAGGCATTTTGTTATAGGCAGCCAAAAAGAAATAACATAGTTACAAAGTCAAAAGAAATTTTTATGTAAAAGGCATATGTAAACAAAATTGGAAAATGACCTTCAGATTGTGTTTCAGCTTTAAAAAGAAATAATCTTTGCTTGGAAACATCTCAGACCGCTTATAAGCCTATGTTACAGATGAGCAACTATGCCATTAATGATCACTGTAATTAAAAGATGATTTATGACTCAGCTCAGTGTAATTCCTATATTGATAGAGCTTTCAGCCTGACCTGAGTACAGATCAGAAGTTGTTGAGATGTATGATATATTTCAAATATTAAGGGCAAGAAAACTTATTTTTAACAGATTCATGTACACAAAACAATATCGGCCATTTCGGACTTTTCAGCGCCTATCACTTAGTGTCTGGAAGAGATGTAGACTTTAATAACATTTACCAAATCAAAAATTGTTACATTTTGTATCAATTTTTCATAGTTACTTTCTTGTTTATATCGATGTGTATGTTACACAAAAAGTGGTAATTTTATGGATGGATAGAAATAAAGAATACTTTTGCATAGTTGATAGTTATCTAGTTAAATCAACATATTTATACTTATATTGAGAGAGAGAGAGAAACGGAAATCATGCATGTTCCTGAAAGTTGACGTGTTCTTGTTCTTCAATTTTCTCTCAAGAGGAAAGTAAGTTCTTTTTTGCCACAGAAAATACAAAATGATTCATGTTCATGGGAGGAATTCATAATTCAGACTCTTATTTTCACATTGCCTTTCAACAACACCTACGCCACCCAGAAAGATAATGTGCTAGGCCGCAGTGCTGCAAAGTATTTTAATAAAAGGAGGAAAGTATTTTCATAATTACTGATGAGTTCTTAATTTGTTCTGCTAAATGGTAAATCAACCACAGTTGGTACAAGAACTGATTCTTATGGTTTGGTATTACAGGTTTGGCAAAAAGAGGCTCATATTTGTTTTAAAGCACTAAGGAGAATATTTTAATTTTAAGAAGATGAAGGGTTAATTAGTAGAACTTCTTTGAAAGTCTGAAGAGAACTGTCATATTGTTTTCTGCTATTTAAAATACTCAGTAAAGTCATTTACAGAGTTCTACTATTATTGAAAGTAGGTAGTAGTTTTTTTTTTTTCAATGAATAGTGATCCAAGATGTCAGAAAGATGGAAATCAATTCAAAATGTAATTTGTCAAAAATAGTATCATGGGATACTTACTGAGATGTACTCTGAACACAGGTAAAATTGCTATCTTTAGAAAGTATGCCATTTAGATATTTATGTATCAGTTATTAAGTGCTCATTAACTGTAGGTTAAAGAGAAAGTTTGTTGAATAAATAAATGAAAGAATGAGTGAGTGAACATTTACATCTTTTTTTTTTCCTGAGCTAGTTTTCTCCTTACAGAACACTTAGAAATGCCATGAATTCTATTGGCCTTTGTTATTAGGTTAAACAATGACTGACTATTGTTTCATTATCTGGTATCTCTGGAGGATAAAGTACATCCAGTAACAAGCAAACAAACAAACTAGTAGAGTAAGCTCATCCCCTTTCAAACTATTTCACAGTTCTCCTTGGCAGGCCTTCCGGGGTTGCTAGAGGCCTTTGCATTTGTATCCTGAACAGGTCTCAGAGTGGGGTAGCATCCTGCTCCAGCACTTTCTGTATGTCCCTTCCAAGTAGCAGTGTATCTCAATCTTGGCAGTTTAGGGATTTCGCAGCATGCTTTGTTTCTGCTGACTAGATGACAGTAACAGTCCCCTTACCCCTTCATTGTGACTACCAGAAATGTCTCCTATATTGCCAAATGTCTCTACAAGTGCAGGACAAACAAAAATCATCCCTAGTTGAGGACTCCTGCTATAGGTCCGCTGGTTGAAGAATGCAGATTTTTGTATCCAAATTAGATGTACTGAATGAAAACCTCTAGTTGTATGTAAACACTGTGTGCTTTTGTGGAGGGAGAGAGAATCAATAGTTAATTTTTTCTAAATGTGTCTAAAATACACTAAATCTGAGAAATTTTGTTCAAACAGTCCTTGCAGGGTTTTTTTATTTTTCATTTTGAAATCTCTATTTCCCACATACAAAATAAAATTGTGTACAAGCTTAATATTACGTGTATTTCAAAGTCCTCATTAGTCCCATGGCTTAGTATCTTTTCTCCAAACAAGTGCATGTACAATGAAATCATGAACTTTCTCAAGTACTTCTGGGCTCTCAACCATCGTCTGTTAGGCAATTGAAATTGAAACCTTGAAATTTAACTCTCATGATGCTCTGTGAATACCAAAGTGAGGATCAACGTGGTCCCAGGGAACCTGGATCCCTGCACTCTGAGGAAGCAGCCCTGCTGCCCTCCATTCTACATGCCTTCAATGAAAGAATTTAGTCAAGTGCCACAGGCAGATCTGCAGAAGTAGAGCTAGAATCTGTTGCACAGTAGGTATAGAGAGATTCATGCCTTCAGGTGTGAAAGCAAGCATTGCCAGGAGGGCATGTGTAGTGAGGGCATATTTGGTTGCCTGCTGATGCACCCAAGTTACTCCTGGAGATCAGGGAATTACGGTGATTGTGATACACATGGTTATTTTTCTTAGGGGTTACTTTGCAATTGCAAAGGGCTTTCCCAGTTCTTGGTAGATGGTACAAATTCCCTCAGGGGCATCAATTGTATAAGAAACTTAGGAAAAGAATTTATAAAAGGAAAAATTCTTATTTAAAGCAGGTCTCAAGGCTGGAGAAATAGCACAGCAGTTAGAGTGCTTGCCTTTCAAGCCGAGGGCCATGAGTTTGATTCCTCAGCACCAGATAAATAGAGCTTGGAAGTGCACACTTGTAATCCCAGCACTCTGGAGACTGAGGCAGGAGGATTTCTTTGAGGTTGAGGTCAGCTTGGGCTACATAGTAATTTCAGGACCAGCCTAGACTCCAGAGCTAGACCTTGTCTCAAGAAAAGAAAAAAAAAAAAAATCAAGGCCCAGCCCAAGGGTCGTTAAGGAATGCCCCCTTTCTAATGTCGCTGAGCCTAAGACTCTAACAATGTGAAAGGCTATATACCTTGTTTTAGGAATAGATCACTGGGTGAATAGAACAGAATTAGTACATGCAGAGCATAACTTTAAAATGTCATGTGCCCTGTGGGACCAGTTTGGGTCTGAGACCTAACAAATGATTACATTGCAGTATTTATTTCTTCATATAACTATAACTGACACAGCATGCTATTTGTGGGCCACCCCCACACATAATACCTTTTGAGATAGCCCATAAATGGCCCAACTCCTTGCTTAACAGTGCCAGAACTGGATAGAGTATTCTTTGGTGGAAATACTTCATGGGAATGATGAATATTTCCTGTTAATCAAATAAATAGAAATCGTAGAGTACGGGGGCATAATAACCCCTCTCTCACTGACACAATCACTTATTTGGATATTAGTGCCTTCATTTTATTTGAGAACTCTTCATTGGGTACGTTCAATGTGTTGGGTACTGCGCAGTAGTGGAGAAACAGGTGTGATCATGATCGAATGACAGACTTTGTAATCTGTGGGTGAATGTTAGATATAGGACCACACAGTCAAACAAAGATCTTGTTCTTCAGCCACTGGAGACTGTAACTGAGCTAGCCAGCTCTGGGAGATTGATTAGAAGCTTATCTGTCTGTCAAAATAAATAGTATTCTGGTGATCTGGAAAAGAAAACTTAGTCCCTAATGTTGACCCCGATCACAGCTAACACCATAGGGGAAGTTAGTTTATCAATACAATAGCCATGTTTGCTCTACTCTTGTTATTAGGAGGTGACATTTTCTTGAGATTTAATGAAATGAATTAAATTGGGTAATAGCTTAAATTCAGTCATAGGGGACTTTAAAATGTAATCTATATCTTCTGTCAAATTTAAATGAAAAATATCATTGACTATTTTTGAACAAGATTAGAAAAAAATGTTAAAAATGACTTTTAATTATGAAGTTGGAAAGCAATCATTGAATGAGCCTTTTGTTTAGGTTACTATTTGTAGCCTGTTTCGCTGTACCTACTCCAGCAATTTGGCGCCAGTTTTGGGATCCCAGATTCTTGTTTCTTCAGCTTTTTCAGTGACTTTGACAGTGGCAGCCTCCATCTTTTATTTCTTCAATCTTGCCCTTCCCACAGGCTCTTTTTTCCTCTTTGCCAGCAAAAAATTGTCAAAAATCTCTTAAAATAGATAAACTCTCTTTAACCTTTCCAAAAATTGCAACATTTTTACAGGCTTTCAGTCTTCTGTCTCATGCTCTCTAAACCTCCCCATATCCAGTGGCTTTTGCCTTAACAAGCACCACGAATATGCAGCACCATCTAATACTTTCATTTTCGGTTCTGGAGAAAGAGAGGCAGTAGATTGGCCAGACACATCCACACACTTATTGAATGGCTTATTTGAAGTAACATTTCTAATTTCATGACTTCACTTGTTTTATCAAATATGCTGTATTACACTTACGTTTGCACACAGTAAGTGACCCAAAAGACTCTGGTGATTCAATTCTTTGATTATGTTGACATAAGAGTTTCGCAAAATTGGTCTATGTGCAAGTCACTGTTCTGAGCATGGAGGACATGCAAATAAATAAACATAGGCCTTCCCTTTAAGAAATTACATCACTAGTGATAAAAGCAAAAAAGTGAAGGCATGATTACAGTTCATAAGTACAAGAATGCATGTAGAAAGCAGAAGATATCAGGCTTGATGATCCGAGGAATATTTCTCAGGTAGATCTGTGAATTGATTCTCAAAGGTACTACTCTATTGATTGTTTGGAAAAGGCAGAAGAAAGTAGGTTTCCAAAGAGAGCAGCAGTGTTTATAGTAATGTGGAGAGTGGGGTTAGTGTTCCTAGATGTCTGAGAACGCTGGGAGCCTGGGTTCACAGAGAGGAGATGGTGGCCCTTCCTTAGAGATAAATGGAGTAAGGATCAGAGGCGGAAGAGTTCCACTTGCTATGCTATGTCATTTCAACTTTTTTCTAATATATATATATATATTAGGGAACTCTTTATAGACAAATACATTTTACCTTAAATTTAGGTAAATATAGATGGAGAATGTGGACCAGATATTCAGATCTATAATTAGGAAATGAGAAATTCACACAGAATTTCAGGGAAGACAAGACCACATGGGGTTGAATGGTGAAATTGGGACAGGGTGGCATGTCAGGTTAGATCAGGTCTGTGACCTGCTTCCGGGTGAACTTCGTGGCCAACTCGATGTAGAGTAGGAGGAAATGATTCTGAGGTCGGTATATGCAACACTTCCATCAATATACTCCAGTTTTCTTTTCTGGAAAGAAAATCCGTTGATGTCTTTTAGTTCTATACCAAAATTGTTGACTCTCTCATTCTCTGACTTATTATTTAAGTAATTGAAGGGGCAATTTCTTCTTTCCAAAGCTCTTCATTTATTAGGTGCTGCCATATTTTTGTTAGCAAAGGTGCAAGTAGTAGTGCTTACTGGGACAAACTCCATTCTGATTTGGCACAAACAATAACCTAATCCAAAAAATGCTAGCAATATTTATCTTTTACATATCCATATCTAAATGAAATTAACATCCAGAAATTAAATATTGAATTTTCAGCTGATGTCAAAAAACATGTGTCATTCTGTGTTTATAATTGCAATTTTCTAAGGCTCTATCTTTTGAGTGCATTTCCTTGTGTTTAATTGAAGTCTTTAAGATTAGTGCTATGTGTAGAATATAAGTTTATATTTAAATTTAACAGTTTATATAAATGAAAAATATCTAAATTTCTATTCAGCTGATATGGCATAGGGAACTATTTGGATGCCTTTTCGTTTGAAGAAATACTAATAGTGCCTACTTCAACCAGTACCTAAGACTGAATGCTCATTTAGAGTTTTACAAAATATAAGTATCAGCCCATGATTAAGAGGCATAAAATAACTCCTTTTGGATATGTATTTCTTTGTCCTAATGATCTCGTCAGAATTAGAAAGCTCACTGTCCCTGCACCCTCTTTGAATTGGGTGCTTTGCACTGTGATGTCCAATGTGTGTGCTGATATTCTAACAGAAAAGGAGGACCTGGACAAAATGGCAAGAAATGTGGAAGAAAATAAACTTGCCAAATGGTTTCTGTAATTTTTCATTGTTTTGAACGGAGGTCAGTATGGGAAATTTCCCATCATGGGACAATTTCAGCAGAGGAGTTCTGAACCGATCCAAAAATCTGTATCCCCAGTGATGAGCCTGGGACGCATGGCTGGCCATGGCTCATTGAGGAGGGGGAGTGAATGTGATGAAAAGCACAAACAACATATTTATTTAGTGAAAACAATGAGAATTAGTCTGGTAGGGAAGACTGGTTAATGAATTGTACTAAAGCCCAAGCTAAGAAGATCACACTCGACAGTAAAGATTTGGTTTTTTTGTTTGTTTTGTTTGTTTGTTTGCCTAGATTTTTAATAGTTTTGTCTCCCTGAAAAAAAAAATTTAAAAAGAATAATGCGATGCTTCGATATTATTTTACTGTGTAGTTCCTGAGTTTGGGAAATAAAAAAGACATTTATTTTCCTATTGAAGTAATCAAGAAGTCAATTCTTTTTTTTTTTTTTTTTTTGAATTGGGCAAACAGAGATGCCTATTGAAGTTTATCATTTCAGTATGGTGAGAGAGTGAAATTCATACCTACACACACCTTGCTCCTTTGTACTGTTACGTTGCATCCTGGTTTCTTTCTTTTTCCTTATATTCCGTAAGATTATAACTCTAGTTTTGACTAAATTTTTTGGTGCTGGAGTCAAACATCAAGCATTGACCACCCCAAGCCAGCTCTGTTCCACTGAGCCATGTCTCCAGGCCTTGCTTCTTGGTTAACACCTCAGACCCGAGCGGATGTAGATAATAAACAATAATCTGATATACATGGAGAGATGCAGCATATTTCTACAGATAATTGAATGACAGCATCTGTATTCATTGTTTCAATCACATATTTTTTCAATGGCTTACAAAATACTGCTCTATTCCAGATTTTTCAATGAGTTACGTATTGGAGGTGTTCTTCCTAAAAGCAGTTAAACACTTCATTTGGAGTATTTCTGACATGACAAAGTCCAGAAATCCCTTTTGGTTATCAGTACACACTTAGTTTTCCTAATTTTTACAGTGCATTGTCAGAGTCAAAAGCTTAAAAATTAATTTACTATTTTCATATGTTGATGCTGAACACCAGCACATAAAACCAGCCCAAGTCTCAAAGCTGCATAAGTTTGATTTATGGAACACAGTTGTATTCTGTCTGTGAGAGATTTCTTTGCATTCCTCATTTGACATTATTAAATGTATTATCTATTATATCCAACTATTATATGCATCTAGATTTCCCCTGAGCGTTAGAAAAGCATTTGTAATTATATTAACTACCTGAAGCACTTAAATACTTATAAACACTACTCTAAATATTAACTCTCTCTCTCTACCATATATAAAAAAGTATTGTACATACCCTATATAAAAATGTGAGCTAAAAAGCTGATATTTTCCCTAAGCCCAATCAATAATTTTGCTCACAGTTTGTGCTTAACATTTTTATTTATCAAAAATCTTTTCCTCAGGTTCTTTCTTCTAACATGATCCTCTTTTCCTTGTCAGTTTGTAAAGTCACTGGTACAGCCTGTTCAACCAAACACATTAAACCTCATCCTCACTACAGAAGACCATTCTGACCTCTGCAAGTGCCTCCCTTGTTCCTAGGGAACAGTGTGGACACTCAGAGGGTTTTTTTTTTTTTTCTGTTTTTTAACCTTACTACACACTGCATTTCAAATGAAATGTGAAGAGAATCTCAAGGTCTCTCAGGAATCCAAATGGAATTTGCATTGAGTCTTTGAAAGAAAGTGAAATCACATTTTCTCTGTGAGTTAGCTATTTGAATTCCTGCTTTATATAAATACTAGAAGCTGACCTAGATGTCCTCTAACGTTAAAATAAGAGAAAATACTGAGAAAGTGAACTTGCTTGAAAAGGAATCGCTATAGCTGGTAATGAGAGCTAAACATTACATTCTGTTTCATTTGATCTTGTTAATGTTTAATAATGTTTAAGGATAGATCATGTTGATGCCACTTACACATCATGAGATTAGAGCATCTGCAATTCTGATTAAGCTATTTGCAATGATCAGCTTAATGAGAATAATATAAATTTATCTCTGGACTTAAACATTTTAAATGAATTACTAGATGAATAGCTTTAAGCCAAGCAATTGCAGTAGAAAAAAGTGTTTTCTTAAGTAACTGCCAGGTAATGGATGAATGAATTTTTTATTTAAAATACATTGCATTTTTGGTGATCTTTGAGAGTCATAACTTTTATGGGTTTGTTAAACAGTGATAAGGATTTTCTGCAAATAAATGATAAATGTAATACACATATCCAATCATGTCTGTGTGTTTGAGATAAATAATCTCCAGAGATTATTTTTCTATGCAATGAATGGCAAGAATAATTCTACATTTCAAAATCATATTCAACCACACAGTTTTCTTAAGGCTACATTTCAGAGCTTTTGCATAATGAAACAGACACACATGCACATGTACGTGCATGCGCACATGCACACATACACACACACACACACACAATATCGTAGGTAACTACAAGTGGAAAGATGTTGGAAAATTTGGGACACAGCAAGTACTTTAAAGTATTTTCTAGAAGCATTTTGATACACAAATACATTCATCGTAGATGAAAAATTATAGGCTCTCAAAAAAGTAGAAAACAAGTATAGACTTTTAAATATTGATGAATTATTTTAAATTAAACTTTTATGATAATTCATATGAAAAGGAGCAGGAAAATATAATTCTATTAATAAGAACACCAGACATTTTGTCTTTTCATTTACATCGCTGTGTTTAGATAATTTAGGTAACAATACATTACTTTCTTGGTCACCCTTTGAATGATTTCTAACCTAAATAAACTGCCTCTGTTTTATCAGTTATTTTTCAGTTCTCTGATTTGCTTTGTAATATTACATGCAAACCGACACACATCAAATGCCTGTGTTAATTAGTAATGCAGCTTATTTGAGTTTTATGACTTTGGGTGGTAGAGTCTTGACTGAAACAAAGAATGTTCTAGTTCAAGTATATTAATTTAGGACTCTAAACAGCAAAATTTATTTGAGAATGAAGCCATTGAAGAATTGAATTCTTATTAATTCTTACTATAGATTAACTTGGAATTTCATGGGTTTCTAATAAACAAATATCAACTATTTATTTTACAAAACAAACCAAAATAACTGTTATCGTTGTCAGGTCTTTAAAAGCAGAATATGTTCACATGAAATTACTTTTCCTTGACAGGATATGTAGTTGCACAAAATGCTCAACTTCATTGTAAACCTTAAATTTTGCACTTATACATATCAATAAAATGGGATAAAAGAAGTCAAATAAAAATCATAAAATGTTATTTAGCTATGATAAAAGCTGTAATGTCATCTATATGATTTTACTCATTTTGTCCCATTTCAGTGAAAACGCCATCAGTGCCAATTCCCCTCTAAGTATTTTTGAGAATCTCCTAAATAGCTACATCCATAAAAGATGATGTGCAAATTTCATTGAAAACATGACATGTTCTTAATGGTTTCCCACGAGGGACAATGCTGTTCCCCAGAGGATATCTGCCTGCATCTACATTTGCATTTAGTTGCCATGACAGGAGAGCAGGAGGTACCACTGACATCTAGTGGGTAGAGCCCAGAGACAGAGCCACACAATCTATTATGCAGAATATCTTATTCCACAACAAAGATTTATCTGGTCCAAAAGGTCACCATGGTTAACCTGAGAAACTTACAAAACCACATAGGGAAGTTGACTAAGAGAATAACAGCTTCTATCCAAAGCAGCCTAAATTTCTTTCTGGTCATTGTACTAAAATTTACCTGCATTCAGTGCTGGTTTCTTTATATACATATGTGACAACTGTGTTCTTTGGAGATCTCTGTTGTGTTATTATTAACAGACAATCTTTCTTTCTGCTTGTGTATTAGAACACTTTTTCTTTTAGACAATTATGCATTGTATTCTAAGAAGGCACTACTTCTTCCCAAGATATTCAACACATCGTCTCTCTTTGCTCCTCGCTATTCTGTATTTACCACCAGTGCTAACTGATTGTTTCTTCTCCAAATATGAATACTCTAAATGCACTTGCTTTAACAAGGAGGGTCTG
Source organism: Ctenodactylus gundi (assembly GCA_004027205.1). Lineage (NCBI taxonomy): Eukaryota > Metazoa > Chordata > Mammalia > Rodentia > Ctenodactylidae > Ctenodactylus > Ctenodactylus gundi. Next base: position 16,867 of record PVKB01001185.1, on the reverse strand, counting down.
GGGTCATAATACATTTTCTTCATTCTCACAAGGGAGAAAGGTGGCCATCTTCACTTCAGTGTAATGTCGCACACTGGGCTGAGATGGTCAAAGCTGGTACTGTTCAACAATCCCTTATCCATCATCGTGTGAGCTGGGCTTGACAACTAAATACAGGGATTCACAGATGAAATGTGGCTTTTTCATTCTCTTCTTTATTTATGTAAATATTTCTTCTTCTTGCACAAATATCCATACAGAAGAAGGTAGGACAAAATTGAGAAAATATCAAATGTTGGAAATACTCTTATAATTTATGTTATTAGATTTAGCAAATAACTCATGTACATGCAAATTTTCAAATGCAAGGCATGTTTAACTTATAACTTTTTATATTGATCTTTCAGCTTTACGTTTTGGTTTTGATTTTTTTTTTACCCGTATGTTCTGTGAAACATACATCATTTATTATTCACCAGGAGGCTTGTAACCGGATACAGAATCACTAAAAAAATAAAAAATAAAACCCCAAAACTATTTGTTCTAGTCCTTAAAGTGTTCACCAGAAAAAGTGTCATAAAAATGAATCTTAAGGAGTTATTTTTACTCTGAGGTACAAATAACCTCCAAAAGCACTGTACATTCTATGTTTCTGTTTACTGTGTTGTACAGTTGGGAAGTACATCCAGTTTAGTGCAGTGTAAATCTGGATCCTTGTACTCAGAATGCTAACCAAAGACACAACTTTGTTCTCAACTATGTTTTTCTGCATCCAGAAAAAAAAAAAGATGAAAATGTGTGCTTCTGTAGACTTGTATTTTCTTCTCTGATTTTTTTCCCTCTAAAGGAAAAGGATTTTGGTTTGTTTTGTTTTATGAAATACAGAAAGGTAAGGAAGAGTAGGAAATTTTAAAAGGGTGGGGGAAAGGAGAGATAGAAAAGGGAGGAAGAGAGGAAAGGTAGAGATAGGCCTGATAAGTCCCAGCTTTGTCTTGCAAGAGAGCACACTGAGCTCCTGTTAGGGACCAGTGCAAATAATTTACTTAAAGTTAAGGGTTTATTTAGGTCAGAGTGCATGGTTGTGGGGCACAGTAGATGAGTTCCAAGGGGAAGAGCCACATAGCAGGCTGAGAGGTTGAGGTGTTTCATAAGGATTTAAGCATGTGAAAAGAAGTCTCCTAGGAAGATATATGTCCAGTATTGTTCTACTGGTGTGTTGACCTGCTTGGAAACATTGCATGATGCTTACAAACTCCATACCCCATCTTGCAATATGAGAAATCATTTCCTTTAGTTTCACAGAGTCCTTTTACTTCAGTTAGGAAGGTCAATGACAATCAGCTAAGACAGAAAGAGAGGGAAGGGATTCCTGGACAGGTGTGAGTGGGTCTTTTCCAAAATCCAATATCACCTCATTGTCACAGACCCTTTTGCTAGGAGCTGAGCAAGAGAAGTTTTCTCCCCCATTTTTGTGTAACCGGTACACGATGGTGTACTGAGTGTTTTGTGCCCATATGCATCACTTCGACAGTCCCTTCCCCTCCGATTTTGGCCCTCCATGACCATCCCAGTCCCACTGAATTCCCACTGTCACACCTAAATGATTCTAAAGAATGCCTGTAGTTTGGGTTTCTCATATTAGAGAAACCATGTGATATCTAACCTTCAGGGTTTGACTCACCTCATTAAGCATGATGGTCTCAAGTTGAAGCCATTTTCTTACAAAAGCCTCAAATCTATCTGTCTTTATCTAAGAGTGGCTGGCGTTCTGTGGTGTACCTGTACCACAAGTTTTGTGTCCATTAGTTTATCGGTGGGTGTTTTGGCATGAATTTAAGCAGATTTCTTCTATGAGGATTTTTAATTCTGTTATTGCTAATGTCTGTCCACTGCAAACTTCAGACCTCACAAGCATCCTCAAGTACTTAGAGATCACTGATACATCACTATCATCCTGGAATTCAGAGCTAAATAATTTCCTACATATTAAATGAGATATTTCCTCCTGTATTATTGTCCAGATTGAAGTAAACTTATTCTAAGATTGTTTAGTACTTTTTAATGATGCCTAACGACCTGCTCCCCCTACTCTGCCAAGTAAACTGAAATATTTTCAGGGTAAAAAAATTTCTTAACTGAGTAGAATACTGCAGTTGAGTCATGGGTAACCTATGTAAGTGAACACTGATCACTGGTCTTGAAAGCTACAAATATGTTAATATTTCCTCCATTTTTTCCTAAAACAATTTAATATCTTTGTTCTTAATTAGATTATTTCACATTTGGAATGCTCTTAGGACTATAAATATAAACATGGATACAGTAAATACCATCATGCATTTGTAGGACAGAACAGTAGGCAGACCTGGAACCTTGGAGTTGGCACATAACAGGCAAACTTTGAAAATCACTTAGTTCTAGTTTGGATATTTATTTACCATTTCTATTTCTATTTTCTTTTTATACTATGCAAGAAACGTTTACAGGATGCTTTCTATGTGCAGTGCACAATTTTAAATGTTTTCTATAATAGGAAATGAAGCAGAGTTATACAATTTTCCTAGCATCCTTCAGAAAATGGAAGTAGGATGGAGTTGGAATCCAGATAGTCTAGTCCAACATGAACACTATATACTGTTATCTCCTAAGATGTCAAGAACTCCAGTTACAAAATACATTTCAATACAAAATTTGCATAAACCTGTCAGTGTTAACCCTTTACACAGAAATAATTTTCAATTGCTATAATAAATTTTAGAACAAGATCCCAAGTAGCAGAGAGACACTTTTCCTGAAATTCTCACAAATTGGGCCAAGTCAGGATGATCAGTCCTCTAGAAAGACTGCAAATATGTATGACATTTTAAAAAGTCTTTCATTGTGCATCTCAAGCTACTTTTAAAAACTTGTGTTTATAATGTGTTTCGTATTTGAAGCAACTGTGTTAACACAGTACATTAGGAATTAGGGGCAGCTGGCAGTGTGATCGAGGCCACATTGCCTGCACTAGCCAGGAGCTGGGCGTAGAAGGTGATGTTAGGGCACGGATCACGGAGCAGCAGCCTGCCAGGGTAGGACCAATGGAGCTCAAATGGAAAACAGAACTTCGATAATTTTATACTGATTACTTGGTAGAAAGAGTCTACCTGGTGCCACATCTGATTTATGGGACAGATTGGATGTGTAATGAGAGTCCAGATATAGCTGACCTCTTCCAAAGAAGTTGCCACCTTTTTTTGATATACTTCATATGGACTCATAAATATATTAGCATATGCAGATTTTCGTCTTACACTAGAGCTTATTCTATGTTTAGATTTAGTCTAATTCCTTCACAATAAGCAACAATAGAGTCGAGGTGTGGCTCATTCTCTTCTTCCACTGCTCCCTTCCCACTGCATTTGTTCCTTTAAAAAGGAAAGCCCTCCCGGTTAGGTTGTGTGTTTGTTCTCATTACAACGGTTCCTAGAGAGGACAGCCTTGAATGAGCTTGTTTCCATGGCATTCTCATTATGAAAACGTAAACTGCTCAGGTGTTTTCCTCAACAATCTATCAAAACAAATCTGCTGACCTCTGAGAGAAAGATGGCATCACCCTGCTGGTGGATATGAAGGTTTTGTACTATTGAGAAAATCCAAATATTCCTGATGCACTGAATTCTTTTTTGTTCCATTTCAGAAGCAATTTATAGCTTTTTAAAATGACTTTTAAAAATAACATATGCACACAAAAAGTGATTTAGTTGTTACAGTACTTACTGAAATAAAATGTAGACCATGCCAATATATAAAAAGAAACTTTTCATCAGGCAAAGTAGGCATTAAGAGAAATATTTTATAGCTGTGCTTAGATGGCTACATTAAATAAGATACCTTATAGATTTAATTATACCTGTCACTACTAGAGTGTGCCAAGTTTCTGTCACAGAAGTCACATTATCTTAATAAGTTGGTTAGGAAAAAGTTTCATTTGGCAATGAAATAAGCCATTTATTACTTATGACAAATCTATGGCTTTTTTCCAATTTTTAAAAATCTTTTATCTTGCCTTGAAATGGTTTAAAGTTTTAATCATCTATCAGCTTTTTTATTTGAGATGCCTGTCCTTCATTCCTGTAATGACTTGTGATAGTAATGAAGAAGGATAATTGTGCAGTTCTTCTCTTGTCGGAACTTAGGCAAGTTTGCTTAGTCATCTCTCTATCCAAGGAAATTTGTGAAAAATATACATTTATGATTATCCAGTAACATATATTATGGCAGAATTTAAGAATTATCAGGGAGTGACAGGGGAGAACTTGCAGACAAAACAGTTAGTGACAGTGAGAGAATGTGTAGACAAGCAAATTAACAATTAGATTCTGTTTTTCAAGACTTCTGCAAGTGCTGTCATAAATATGTTTAAATCATGCATTACTATGCTAGGCACTGAAGAGTAATGTGGAGTTGCAATTTTTGTTTGGATTGCAGAGTCCCTGAAATGTCACTTTTTCATTTTTTTAAATTTAAGATAGACCGCTAAAATTCTGATTTTTATTGTTAGCTCAAGTTTTTGTTTTATTTAACTTTAGAAGCTTTCCCATCAAAATGTTCAAGCATCATTCAATTATTATATAAAGAATATTTTACTTTCTATTTTTCTATACAATTATTTTCTAATAATTTGTAGAAATTTTGAAGAATAACTCATGTTAAACCATTCTATTATAATTTGGCTCAGAAAAATTTAAACCAATATATGTCTATAAATATTCTCGTTTACTTTTTTTATTTTCTGTCATTTTCATTCAAAATTTACATATAGTTGTTGTTATTGGGTGTTCTCAAGCATTAGAAAAACAAGGGCATGTTTTTGTGGTTTTGATAACATTGGAAAGATGATTATACTTGAACTTTGTAGTTTACACCAAGTACTGCAAATGTCTAGCTGTATATACCCAGGTATATTCTTAGAGAGGTATAAACTGCACCTAATTAATCGGTGGACAAGAAGCAAGACAGATCTTGGCTAAAGTGTGCTGTTGCCACCTCCTTTCATTGGCCCTTATCTTTGCTGTCCTTACTCGTACTAAAACTGTAAGAAAATGCATGTAGGTCCTTCTCCCTCCCAACAGAAAATAAATCACCTTTTTGAAGAGTATCTAAGTAAAAGCTTTTTCTTCTCAGCCAACTCATTTCAATAACCATCACTGGTCAGAGCCATTTGTTTGCCAAGGGAATTCAATGAATTCAGCAATTTTCTGGAGGCTTTAATCTCATTCTATGTCACTGACGTAGGAAAGGCACTTTCCTTAAGGGACTCCTGTCTGAAGGACTGTGCTACCGGGATAACATTCATGTGGAAGTATGCATTCACCCTTGGAGCTTTCGATAAGGTGGAAATGACCAACTTTCAGTTGGCCACCTGAAAGACAAACAGACAGAGAGCCAAAGGCAGATCGCAGCAGGACTTAAATATGCCCGGAGTCTTACACTAGGGACCCATCTCCTGTAACTGCAGAAACCTACACTTCCCAGGCTGAAAATTTTGCTATCAGAAAAAAAAAAGTCAAAATAGAAGAAATTAGGGTGTGGTCACATTAGCTGACTTGAGCATAAATCTGGCCAAATTCTCAGCTCTGTCAAAACTTATATTACTTCATTAAGAATCTACATGCCACTATTACACATAAATCTATGCAGTAATTATCATTTCTAAAGATGTCTAAATAAACCTGTAATGTTCTTTTTAACTAGAAAAACAATAGACTCTGACTAATCTTTTCTAAGTTTCTGTAGAAAATTATATGGTATGTGTAAGTGTGTTTTCTTATTAATTAGCCTTTTATCATAGAAAAAATGTTAAATATATTTCTGCCTAACTACATGAACAATAAATTCTAAAACCCAATTTTCTAACATTGAAGTTCAATTTTTAATTTACTGGATGTCCGGAGAAAGATCACTTGTATCATTTTAATATATCACAGTAAATGTGCCTTGCAATACAAAAAAAATCTGTTCACTTAGCCATTAATTATTTAATATTTGCAAACTTTATGCAGGATGATAGAAATAGGAATTTTATTTCTTCTATCTCCAACTAAAGTTCTGAAGTTTTCTCAGTGGGAAGAGTCAATCCAGTGTATGAAGATTACTAGAAGTCACAAAATATACCAGTTGTTATATGTATGTGTGTGTGTGCCCATGCATATATATATATATATATATGTATATGTATGTATTATATATATATATATATATATATATATATATATATATATTTAATATCTCCAAGCTAAGTGGAGGCAGCCAAAAGAAAAACTGTCTCAATTGTCTGGATCGATAGACAACCGGGAGTCTTAGCTCTAGGTCACAAAGATTAAATTTGCTTTTAAGGAGAGTCTGTAAATGTAAAATTTGGCTGAGAAAGCTTTTCTTACCACTATAGTCTCTACATCCCTTGGGAATGACTACAGTGAAATGGCCAAGTGCCTTAGCTGTCAGATCAATATGGTACAGACAAAAATACATGTAATATTGAGTCAAATGAAATTGAATGCTAATATTAATTCCATTTGTAACTGGAAAGCTGCTTGTTTTTCTTGAACTTTGTCTCTTTAATGAGATACAAGAATGTCTACAGAGAGATAGTAGAGGTATTAATCAAATATCATATGCAAAACACCTGTGTTCCTCCAGCCACTAGGATGAGGAAGGGTGTACCCTAAACAGTACATCATATGTATTGCACAAGCATATGTAATTGCAAATTGTGTTAAGGACTAAAATAATAAATAATATGGTTCTAGGAGAGAATGAGGTGAAGATGAAAACTTACATTGAACCATGTAAGAAAGTATTAATGGACAAGTGAAATTAAATTGAAGTCTGCATGACAGGTAAGAAATACCCAGGGACATGTTCAGAGGAACACAGCAAGGAAAGAGCAGGCTCCCTTCTCATATCTGGAAGGCTAGTGAAAAGCTGGGGATGTGCAATAGAGCCTCTTTAGGGACAGATTTCTTAGTTACTCTGAGCTGGGAAACTTTAAGATTGTAAGTGATGGGGCAGAGAAAATATCATCGAAGCAGGCAGGCTAAACATAAACAAGCACAGACACACAGGGTTACATACACTGATACCCTACCAATCGTCCATTTCACAGAGTTTTGATTTTTTTTCTAGGTGTATTAAGAGCCCACTGAATGATGTTCAGTGACAGGGTGACATGATCAGAATTGTGTCTTAATTAAAAGTAACTGCTATAGGGGTTTATAAGATTCTGAGATTGTATTTGTTTAGTATAAAAAGCCAGTTTGATGACAGGTTTTAGGCAAGGCTGCACTTCTTTTGAAATTTTATCTTCGTAGCAAATAAGTCAGAAAGAAAAAAAAACGAGTATGTGCTTTGTACTTGGAGCAAGGATGCAGAAGTCCATGTCCCCCTGCCTGCTCTCTGAACATCCTTCCAAAAGCAGCTACTCAGATGCACTAAGAGGCAGGTAGTCAGTACCATCAACCACTGTCTGTCCCTTCTCCAAATTCCTCTTGTCTATATATACCTGAGTATTGTCTTACTAGTCCTTACATGACTCCATCAAAACAAATGAAGCAGAGCCAAAAAGACCATAGCCACTGTCAAAGATGATATTGATTACCAGAAATTAATGGCTTTACACTCATTGTGCTAGATAAATCTCAAAGTATGAGCTAGGTATGAAATTGACCCTAGTTTATATATGAGAATATTGGTCTTTATAGGTGTTAAGTGATTTTTCTAACTTTATGTAACTAGTAGGAAAAGAATTGAAATTCATCCATGTGTGTCTGATGGCAGAGCTCCACTCTCTGTATTCAGGAGCACAGGTCAGCTACTACACAGAACTCTGTTTTGGTGATGCAGTTGCAATAGGAAAAAAAAAAAAAATAAGTAGATAAACACAATTTAGTGGGCTTAGCATAGCCAGGTCAGGTTTCTTTGTTTTCTTTCAACTATTTTATTCACATGAAGTCATAATTAGCATTATTCAGATTATTATACTTCTGGCTATGAGTAGGTAAATCATTATTTCAATTAAAACATAAGAAATTCAAAATCTTTTTCTATAAAATATATCTGTGTGATTAAAATCAAGATATGAATATGAAATAGTATCAAGTTTTAGGAGGAACATTGTCTCTCTAGGTCTAATTTTACCGTACCATCAGTGTTATGGGAGATTTCTGGGCTTTTGCAGTGTCATTGTCATTATTTATAACTAGTGGTCATGGTATTTTATAACAGAAATGATACAGTGATATAGCATGATTGCACTCTTCTAAATCAAATGAATAGCTATATTTTGAGGCTGTGTTATTAACTCTTAATATAGTGATATGAGGATATTTCATATGATAAGTTAAAGTCAAAATAAAGCTATATTTTGAGCACAATACCTCTAATATTGCAATCAATATATTGTTGGTTATTCTTACTTTTCATTCAAAAATAAAAGGTCATCATCAGTTAACTAAGCAATTGCTATAAAAAACTTAATATGAGAAAGTTTAAGATTCTCTTGTGTAAAGGTAAAATCTCAGTGATATTTTAGAATTTATTTTAATGAGACTATAACTATGTTCTCATCATTTTGCCTGCAATCTATTTCATTCTTTTTCTGATGAAAGTGACAGAAGCTATTTTTAAAAATCAACAGTATTTTAAAACCAGTTGTCATAATGTATTTTTCACTGCTGTATCAGAGTACCAGAGACCAGACATTTTTTAAAGAACAGAAATGTACTGAATTCATGGTTCTCAAGTCTGAGAAGTCTAATATTAATGAAGCATGTTTTCTGTGGGTCTTTTGTTGGAAGACAGACATTATATGTGCAAGAGAGGGACAAACTTTCATAACAAACTCATGATTGTGATAAGAATAATCCATGTATAAGGACAAAACTCTCAAATTACATCACCTCTTGGGGTTGGAGGAATGGCACAATGGTTAAAGTGCTTGCCAAGCAAGCACAAGGCTCTGGGTTCAAGCTCCACATGAACTGTCCATAATCCCAGCAATTGGGAGGCCGAGGCAGGACAATTGCCACAAATCCAATGCTAGCTTGGGCTCCATAATGAATTCAGGACTAGCCGAGGCTACAGAGTGAAGACCCTGTCTAAAAAGGGGAAAAAAAAAAAAAAAAAACACTCTTAAAGGATCTACCTCTCAGTGCTGTTGAAGTGGAGGAGTTATCTTCCACACAAAATTTTTGAAAGCTTTAAGTAATGGACCCAATTCTCTGCACGACTGTTTCAAACACACCGTAGTGATAAACTAGGAAAGTTTTATATCAGCATTCAAGTTGTCAGTAAAACCAAGAGTTTGTACAGAAAGCGGGAAAATTAACATCTTTCTTAATGTTGATACTTATTATCTTCGGTTTATTTATGCGGACATTTAAAACATTTATTTTTCAGCCTCTTAGTGGAATACGCATGATTTGATTTTTCATCTATAGCAATATTCAATCTCATAAATAAGAATGTATTTAGGATTTTTTTGGAATTAAATTATTTTCATCATTATTCAGAGTATCCAATGGATTATTTAGTTTTTATTTACATAAGATTTTGGGAAAAGTATGCATTTGATCAACAAATAGATGTCCCTCAAAGAGAAATGTTAGAATCCTAACCAATTTAATCATATTAAAATCACCAAAGGCCTTCCAAATTAAGGAATATTGAAATATACTCCATTCCCTTTAGGGAGAATAGCACAACTGCAGTTGGCAAAACCAGTCATTTTTTGCACAAGTCTTTTTGTGTGTTTCAGCTTATTCCTAACAAGAGCAATAGGATGTGTTGACTCGCTTAACCATGGCCACACAATTAGCTTGGAGTAGGCACATGACTTAAATCTGTTCCATAACACTATACCTCATGACTTTTAGAACTATGCTCTTTTTGTGAGGCAAGGAGTAAGGTAGTGTTTACCCCCTCCTCCCTCCGTAGCCTCCTTGTGACCTTAGAAAACAATGTTACAATAAAATTATCCAGTACTAAAGTCACATGAAGAAGTAGACCAAAAGAATGTCTTTGGTGACCTTGTGAAGTTTCTAAATCAAAGCCACACCTGAACTCGGAACTGTTGTTAATTCTTCAGCTGATTAATCTAACATGTTTGTCTAGTTGCTTAGAAATTAGATTTTTTAGTCTTCTAGACATGAACCCAAAGTAATTGTCATAGGTATAATGAGCTCCTCTGGGTGAAAATGCTTTTTCACCTTAGATTTGTATTATAAAAAAAAAAAAAGAAAAAAAAAAACAAGATGAGCATAAAGGAACCATCAACTATAAGATCCTTTTTATAGTAACCTTGATAGAAAACATAAAAGACTGATTTTCCAGTTCGGTAGACTTTTTGGTATGTGTTGAGTGTAGATCATTTTCAATGGATGTGGAATGATCATTTATAGTCAAACTAATTTTGAATCCTTTCATGGGCAGAAGCAATCTAATTATTTGGAGGCAGGAATCTCTTGATGGCAAATGGGTTCTGTGATATTTAGAGAACAGGCAAAGCACTCTGGTAAACAAATCTATAAATATAGAGGCTCAAACTAGAAAGGAGTTTTCTGTTCTCCCCTTAGAAGTCTGAATAGGCAGAAGATCTAAAGACAGTCCGTACCTCTCATGCATAAGGTCACATAAGCACCCTCCCCCGTCATGCCTGGTGGAGCTACTTTGTCATTTTCTCTTTGCTTCCATCTCTACACCAAAAGCAGCAGAAAGAAGGAAGCAGCATCCTAGGCATAGGAAAATAAGAAAAGAACAGAACAGAAAAAGTAGACAGTAAACATTTGCTAGTTGATATTGTTTTCTCTCATATCTCATTGACCAGAGCATAGTCAACATCATATGAACCATCTGGTTCCCACAAAGGGTGACGAAGATTGTCTCAGACTGAAATACTCTAATATAGAGATGAGACACTTAGGGCAACTTAAATGGGCCTCACAAGCATATATCTCCACATTTCCATAATATTAATAGAAAATAATATTTTAGTGTCATATTATTTATTTTTCCTCCATTTTATTGATACATACAAGTGCAAAATTTGAAGTTTATAGTTATCTTGAGCATTTTGTGCACCTACATATCTTGGCAAGGTTACACAAGACCTTCCCCCCTCTCCTTTTGGCCCTCCCCTACTGACTCCACTTCCCCAGTTCCCATTATTTTACACTTTAAGTTCCGTGAGATAATTGTGATCCGGATTTCTCATATCAGAGAAACCATTCGATATTTCACTTTCTGCTTCTGACTCACTTCAATAATCATGATGGTCTCAAGTTGCCACCATTTGCCTACAAAAGCTTCCAACCTATCTGACTTCATCGATGCATAGTATTTGATTGTATATAAATACCCCAATTTGTATATCCATTGGTCTGTTGATGGGTATTTTGGTGTCTTCCACATTTTAACTACTGTTAGTTGTACTGTTATGAACATGGGTATACATGTATCTCTGTTATGTGTTATTTTTAATTATTTGGGGGATATATTTATACAGACATAATCCTCATGCCTGTATCTGTGTATGCATACACATGTATACAAACGTACATCTCCCTCCAATTATGCACCATAGAAGTTATTTTTCTAATGCACATATGACATGATAAATTCGTGAAAACTGAATTTCAAAAAAATGTATAAATTGAATTCTTATAAATATGAGTAAATTAAGTAGGAAGTTCATTTCTATTTCAATATATTGCAAATATTAATACAAAATTACAACATATAGTAACGCATTGCTTAATTTCAGAATCATATATTATCATTTTACATTCCTGGCATGAAAATGTGAGAATGATAAACTTACAAGATTGAAGCTATAAGTCAATTATTTGCTTCTGGGAATTTATTCAAAACGTCCTGTGAGCAGCAGTGGGCATAATTTTTATCTTTATGACTTTCCCTAACAATATTTTATATTAGCAAATAATTGAATGACCATTACTTTAGATAGATATTAATCATGCCACCTGAATCAGACTAGGTGGCTAAATTTAGACAGCATGAGAATTTTCTATCTTGAGTGTATATTAAAACAGAGATTTGCATTACCTACATTCTCATGTTCCCAGGATATTACCAGGATATAAATTCCTCAAAATTTTTGTGTCCGTGGCACTGAAAAGCCCAAGTAACAAGGTTCTAGCAAGAAAAAAGCAAAGTATCCCACTTACACCTTGATGACTGTAGTAAATTTTTTAATACCCACCGTGTCCCAGACACTCGTGTTTTACTACTGACAGACTTCACATAGTGTCCATTGTCACCATCTTGAAGATAGAAGACCTGGGCCCTCTAAAAGTAATAGAATTATTCAAGACAAGACTAAGGTTTTCCCTTTTCTTTGATGCTAAACCTTTGAAAAATTCTATAAACTTTGATAGAGAAAGGCAGATGAATTTAAGGAATTGGCTTGCATGATTATGAAGTTGGTACGTCTAAAACTTTAGTAGCTAACAATGGATGTTGCACTTTCAGTCTAAAATCTGTTAGGGTAGGCTAGCAAATCAGTAACTCAGGCAGAATATCTGTTACTGTCATGCGACAAAATTCTTCCTTCCAGGAAACCTCAATTACTACTCTAAAGACATTTGACTAAGTGTGTTAGGCCTCTCCATTTTGTACCGGGCAATCTGATTTATATAAAGTGCACTCATCGTGAGCAGTAATTACAGCTAAGCCTGCTGGTAGAGGCCTGTCTTCCCAATATTCTGGGAGGCAGTGGCAGAGGATCATAAGCTCGAGGCCAGTCTGGATAGCTTAGCAACTTAGAGGGATCCTGCTTCAAAATAAAACAAAATTAAAAATGAACTAGGGAAGTAGCTCAGTACAAAGACCTTGGGTTCAATTCTCAGTACCAAGAAATAAAAAAGCTCATTAAATCAACAAATATTTTCACAGCAACATCTAGACAACTATTTGACCAAGTGACTGAGTATAGTAGCCTCGCCATGCTGACATTTACAGTTCATTACCATAGTGCATTTTTCAAATAATGCCTCACACAAAACTGCTTTCATCCCTGAAGCTTCTTTGATACAATTACACAAAAAGGAAATGAAATTAGAAAAGTCATACTTGCTTTCTGATACATGGATGAAGAGATTGTACATACAAGTTACTTTGAAGATATGGAATTTAAAATGGTACAAAATCAAATTTTGTTTGTGACACCCATGTAAGCTTAGCAGGCATAAGTGCAAATAATGGATTGTGAGTCCCTATATTGAGTGATTGCTGTAAAAAATTGAAGACAATTTCTTGCCCTAGGTGGTATTAAGCAAGTAGAGTTACTGAAAGATATGCTAATAAATGACAGCTGTGCTTTTTTTAAAGATGAACAGTGCTAAGGTGAGAGGAAAGTGGCTGGTTTTGAGAAGGAAGCTTGCATTAACACAGGGATTGTCCTTGGGCAGGTGGCTCATTGCCTAGGGCAAAGCCTCCTGGAAGCACATTACTACAATGGGCATGCCGGGCTTGCTAATGTGCCTGAGCCCTCATGCTTCAATAGCGCTGGCCTATGGGGAGCCTGCTCTGCTATTCTGCCACCAAACTGCTGGGCTCTCTGCAGCCTGCTGCCTCGCTGCCCCTTCTTTTTGACTGGAGTTACAGCCCTGAAGAGACTTTTTTTACTCTGCTTCCTTATTGCAAATGTAAATGTACAGTCCCTGAATATAAAGTAGAGGGGAAAAGGATAAACAAAGACTATATCTGCAATCCCAACATCTATGTTGATAGATTTGTTCTTCCCTACTTGCTGTCTTCAGTAATAGAAATTGAACCCCAGAGCCTTCCCTTTATCTACTTTTCAAAAAAATTTTCAGACAAATCTTGCTTAGTCATTAAATTGTCCTAGCTGGCCTTCAAGTAGCAGTCATTCTGCCTCAGAATCCCCAAGAGTGCTAAGATTACTGGCAGGCAGCCCTATGTCCTACTAGTATATATTTTGTAACCTTTTTAATTTAGTATGGATATTGACATGAATTTGGTTATGGATATAGGTAGAATATAGTTATAAATCTGATTTGAGCCTTTTTAGTCCTTAATTGTCTTTTTGTTTTGTTTTCTTCACTGTATCATTAGTATAGTTCCCTGTCCATAGATACAAGTTCTACAGGTGTTGTTACAGTTGCATAAAATTCCATTATATTGACATTTTCAATGGTAGTTGTTGAAGTAAAATATATAATCACTGATAAAATGTAAAGTATGTTATTCCACCAGAACTATCATTCTTCAGATTCTTGTGGCTCTCAGTCTACCAAGAATATATTAATTTTTTTCTGCTTTTGAGCAGAAGGAATAGAAAAAGATACACTAGTGTACTCTAAATCACCCCCCTCTGATAAGTAATATCAGAGCCTTGTTACAGCATGCCAGATTCTTGGAAGCAGTAGGTAATTCTTTAGAAGTAAACATTACTTTAAAATTTAATTATCTCAAGTTTGGAAATAAGAGTTATATATCAAGGAAAGCGCATTTTAAAATTTTTATTATCTTCAGCTTTAGGGCAGAAGGCTCAAACCCAAGACAGAGTTTTACTGCCCTCCAACTATTGCCGTGTCTTCTTGTGTCTGATTATAATGTGTTTTATTGAATTAGATTAGAAGTAAGTTTGGAGGCTTATTATGCAACAGGCTCTAAGGAATGTGCTTCCCCCCTGCTATTTACTCCCTGTTCTGTGAATTGCTAATATTCACAGTGTAAAGCTACATCATTCATTTCCAGAATGACTATCTTGAAACCTGTGAAGATAGCAGTATTAGCTAAGGAAAGCAACAACAACAACAAAAAAAAATCCTTCTGTTTCTCTCAATTTTCTACCAATATATGCATTTTCCAAAGTCACAGATGACACAACATAACTCACAATTTGGGGCCCAAGGTTACATGATATAGCAATAGTTACTCTATACCTTATACCTAAAGTGTAAGAAGAGAGAACTGTATTATACTAAAATTTATATATACATATACTTATGTGTGTCTGTGTATCTGTATTTTTTATGTTGTATTAAGTAGCTTTTTTATTTAATTTAGTTAAATATAGAAAAGCTTTCCAAAGCCTTAACTCAAACTTGGCCAACTACCTGGGTAGCTAACATTCTTGTTATTAAAACAAATAAATAAATAAATTGATAGCTAAATAAAATATAAAAAAATTTATACAATACAAAGTCTCAGACCACCTGAGGGAAGGCATAGATGCAGTCTGTAGCAACCAAATACATGCCAACCACTATGGTTTGGGTCTGGGATGTCCCTTGAAGGCCTCCCGCATTTAGATGTTGTGAAACACCTGTGGAACCATGTCCTGTTAAGAGATAGGGCATGCTCAGATGTGGCCACTTGAGGCTTGCCGTAGAAGGTTATGCTCTAGTTCCTTCCTTCCTTGTTCATTCTGCTTTCCAACTGCCATGGGGGAAACAACTTTCCTTCTGCTGGCCCTTTTCCATGTGCTTCTGCCATTGCCAGCACTCTGTGAATGGACTGAACCTTCTGGAACTGTGAATTAAAATAAACTTTTTCTCCCTTAATTTGTAAATTTCAGGTTTTCTGTCCCAGCAGCAAGAAAGTAACTAAGACGTAGCATTCTTCTTTTTATGCCTCAATTCTAATTTCAGGCCTCAAGTGCGTACATATATAAGTCACATCAAGAACCTTAGTTGCAAACCTCCATGAAGAGACCACAGCACTTTAAGAATGAGTTTCTACACATCACAAAGTTTTGAAAGTCTTTGTTTAATAATGAATAGCCCAATTGATATTTGATTCATCTTTAATCACAATTGTTTTTTGGAAACAATATTTTGAAAATTTCTCTCCAAATGAAGAGTATAAGATAAATATGTCCTAAAAAGAATATAATATGAATTGGTAATTTTGATCACATTTTATTTCACTCAAAAAGAATTAGGATTGCTATTATAAAAGTGTAGATCTGCCAAAACTGGCATTTATTATTTATAGTATTGTGAAACCACACGCCACGATGTAAATACCCCTCTGTCAGTTAATGAATGTCACGCAAATTTTTAGACTTTCATGAAAGTCTGAAATTATTTTATGTGTCCAGCTGTGATAAAAGTTGTTTCTGAGAAAGCATTGGTGAGAGACTGGCTCTAAAGATGATTATAAGCATGGAACTTGTCAGCATATGATGAAAGGTTAAGTAACTCTGATATATCACTCATTTGGCTAATATTTCTTTGTGCCTACCATGTGTAAGGCACCTGGCCAGGCTTTGAAGTGCTGAAGTAGCCATACAGGTAATAACTTCCACCATCATGGAGCTTATGTTCAAACCTGGGTAGACAGACAATATAGACAAGAAACATGATATGTAAGAGAGTTCAGTTGTGGAGATTAATAAGTGCTTTAAAACGAAGAGTAGAGCAAAGTTTTGTGGTAGAAAATGATCAGCATAACCTCACGGAGATGGAGATTTGAGCAAATACTTGAAGGAAATTAGAAAATTTATTTCCCAGGATCATCTGAAATATGACATCAAGCAGCAGGAAGAGCTGGACAGAAAGCAGTAACACCACAGGGAGGACTAGGAGGCCTGACCGGCTGGGGCGTAGCGAACAAAGACAAAATGGACAGGCGAACGGTTTGGAGAGAGCTCAGAAAGCCACATCGGAAAGGACCTTGTACGCTATTTCAAAACTTGAAAACCTGATCTCAGGAAGTGAGGCATCACCTGAGGGATTTAGACAATGAAATGATTTAGAGTTACGTTTTAAGAGGATCACACTGTAACTGAAGTGCTAGTGGGGGCTGCAGGTGGGAAAGTGGAGCGGGGCAGCCAGACAGGCGTGTGTGGCAGCGAGGCAGG
>PVKB01001184.1:310807-464581 GCA_004027205.1 Ctenodactylus gundi | reverse complement strand
GGCGAGGAAGAGGAAGTCACGGCCGAGGCGAGCGGTGCGCAGGGCAGGGCGCTCGGGCCGCCCGACCGCCTCGCCAGCGCCGGGAGCCGCCCTCTGTCTGGGTGAGTGCGGCCGGGGGCTCCTCCCGGGGCGGGACGGGGTGCGGGGACCCCGGGGCCTGGCCCGGGCGCCCCATCTGCAGGCGGGGACGAGCGGGGGCGGGGGGCCCCTCGCGCGCCTCCGTGCTCCGGGCAGGGCGCGGGGCTGGGGACGGCCGCGCCGCCGGGGGTCGCGGTCGGGCTTGGGGGCTGCTCGCTGCCCGGGGACCCCTGAACCCCCGAACCCCGGTCTGGCGCCCCCTCGCTGCTCCGATCGCCGCAGCCGCGACGAGTTTCTGCGCGTAGGTGGGAGTGTCACCCCCACCCGCCTCCGACAGACCAGTCCCCGAAAGGGGCAGCCCCCGGGGCACCCCAGCAGCGCTGCGGCCCCGACCGTGCGGCCCGGAGGAGGCCTGTCCCCGCAGAAACTCGGTGGACGCCCAGCTCCGAAAACAAGCGGTCTTGAGGGGAGGGGGCCGGGGGAGTCGAGAGCCGGCGAGCGGCGGTCCCCGGGTCGCTGGTGCTGGGGGCTGCGGCTTTGCGGACACTTCGGGGCGGCGGAGGGGCAGCGGGGTCCTGGGTCGCTGCCCGAGCCCGCCTCCTTCTTTGTGCCCCACGGTGTCTTGCTCTTCAACCGGAGCTTCGGTTTGCCGGGAGGAAAAGGGTCGTTAGGCTGTTCCGTTCCTGGCTCGGGTTCGTGGGGAACAATGAGGTAGACACTTCTGACGCGAGGCGGAGTCCGGCCGGTGGAGCCGGCGTTCCCGAAGTCCTGGTCCCCAGCGGTCCCTTTGTACCACCCTCAGGTGGCCGGGGCTACTGCAGGCTTCTGTGAGCGCGTGGAGCGCGGTGTCCTGAGCGGATGGCCAGGCAGAGCTGTGCGCGGGCGCGTGGGGACTCGGGCAGGTTAAGTACAACACTGTGCAGTGCTTTGCATTTAAGCCAGCGTGGAAAAGAACGTTTGCCCAGAGTCAAATTTATCATTAAATGTAATTCCAGGTCTAGACAGATCCCATAAAGCTGTAAAAATGGCTATCAAAGGTTACAAACGGCATGTTCTGGTTCCCACTTTCTAGCGCTGGCATGCTTTGAAAGAACTCATAGATTTCGGGGTTGGGGGGATTACCAAAGTGCTGTGAAAAATGTCCAGGGCCGCCGCGAGGTCAGGGGAACCGTAAAAGTCCCCTGTGACTTTGGCGTGGCCCTGCCGGACCTGAGCAAGCCCTGCCGGTGGCCTTGCGTCCTCGCTTGGAGCTTAGAGAGTGCTGTGCAGGACCCGGTCCTTTCTAGAGCTCCGAGCACCTCGCCCCGCCCTCGTGGCATCCGTTTGTGCTACAATAATTACGGCTTCCAAGCAGAACGGCTGGGTTGATGCTTGATCCTTTAATGCCTTTGAGTCCGGCCTTCCAGTTCCTGACATGACTGTCCTACCTGAGGCCCCATGGCCAAGACACGAACTCACCTGAAGGTAGTTTTCTTACCCAGGTTGCCCGCCGCCTGGAATGGGTCAGCAGCAGCAGTCACTGCATGACCCCTCCTTCCTATGTCGCAGGTCCCTCAAAAAAGCCACACTTGGGCATGAGTTCTGGCAAAGTGAACGCTGCAGTTGCCTGACAGAACTCTTGCCCAAGTGTGGCTTTTTATTTGATTATTATTATTATTTTTGTGTGTGTGGTACTGAGAACCTCACTGAGCTACATCCCCAGCCTGTTTTTAGTTTTGATTTTGGTATACAGTCTGACCAAGTTGCCTCATTCCTCCCGCCTTAGTCTCCCAGAACACTGGCATCACAGGCCTGCACCACCGGGTTCAGCTTCATTCTGCTTTTCATTGATAAAGTGCTTTGCTCGACTTTGTGTTTCTGTGAGCTCCACTCCTTTCAAGTACCTTTAATACAGATGGCAGTTGCCAGGTTTAAACACGGTCAGGGAGACTTGAGCCGTAATTCATGCAGGTTAAGGGACCGCTTTTTAACCGAGGGAAGGAGGCAGCAACAACTTGATTTTTTGAAACCAAATGTCATCGGTATTTTTTTATTCTCCTGCTTTGACAATATGATTTTTTCCATTGATTTACCTCAGCTGTATCCTTGTAGAGTCTGACATGGAAATACAAGAAGGCTGAGTAGTCCTGAATCTTTTGAGCCTTTAATAAACTAAAGGCAATTCTGAAATCTGCATGGATTTTTAATGGTGCCATCGCTTTTTGTGGGTATTTACCTCCTTTATTCCCATTAGTTGGTTTTTTTCAACCAGTTGTCATTTTTTAATCGTGCAGGAATGATTAGCTGCCTGTGCTTGTCCCCTGGGTGGCTGTGGGTGAGCTGGCCCAGCCCCTGCGCCGCAGATGCAGCGCCGGTGGGTGCCCTTGCTCCCATGATCGCCTGAGTGGAAACTGGTCTCTGCAACTAGTTAGCTTTGGGACCTACTTCTTGTAGGGGACATGCTGAGCCTCGGCTAAAGGGACCATCACAGTTTGTTGCTCTCTCTGGATTTTGCCACCTGCCCTTATTTCTTCCTTTGCAAACATTAGGAAGAATAGCCTTACCTGAGTGTTGTGCAGAGCGTTAGATGAAATTGTAGGATATTGCCCTCGATAAACTGAGTCCCAGGACGGAGAGATCTTGCTGGAGGTTAAATGTA
Organism: Ctenodactylus gundi; assembly: GCA_004027205.1. Lineage (NCBI taxonomy): Eukaryota > Metazoa > Chordata > Mammalia > Rodentia > Ctenodactylidae > Ctenodactylus > Ctenodactylus gundi. The sequence goes on along the minus strand of PVKB01001184.1, from coordinate 461,865 downwards.
TTTTGCAGTGACAGAGCTGTGGCTGAACGAAAGCCCACATCTCTTTATCCAGATCTGCAGCACCTCAAAGCAATGGTTGCATGGGGGCACACACAGTGCATGTGTACGTGTGTGTGTGTGTGTGTGTGTGTGTGTGATACTGGGGCTCAAACGCAAGGCCTTCACCCTGAGTTACAACTTTACCCCTTTTTTATTGTTTAATTGAGATAGGATCTTGTCAAGTTGCCCAGGCTGGGCTCAAATTTACAATCCTCCTGCCTCAGCCTCCCAAATTGCTGGGATTACAGGGCCCTTGGAGATGTATTTTTATTTGATTTATTTATTTAGTGACAGAGTCTCATTCTTTAGTCCAGGCTGGTCCTCAGCTCATTATGTAGCCTGGGCTGGTCTCAAACTCATATCAGTCATCCTGCCGCAGCCTCCAGAGTGCTACGGTGACCAGGTATTTGCCACTATGCCCAGCTAATGGAGACATTTTTAATGAAGTATAAGTTGTTCACTTTTTACTGGGGAAAAATAATCACTGATCTCTTTTGACTTAGGAAAAATATAGTTTCTAATGCAAGTGTTCATGCATTTAGGCAACAACAGGAGTGAGGACACTTTCTAGACAAAGACTCTTTAACCTTGTACTTGTGTAAAGCAGACAGCTCAGATATTAATGTCTCATCCAGGCCTGCATCAATCTTGCCTGATGAAATGAAAAGCTGACCCCAATCCATCCGGCCATTCAGAGCCGGGGTGTCGCTGCCAAGTAGGACTTACTGGCCGAGGAGCCAACTTCACGTGACCGGAGCTGACTACATGTTCCCCGTTATGTAGCCTGTGCTGACGAAAAGCAGCGGATGTTTCAGGAAGGAAAGCAGAGATGTATTTCTCTGGCAAATATATGGCGTCTACAGTGGGACCAGGGGTGTTGCAGAATCCCAGGGCCACAGGGTACCAGGGTCCTGCAGGACAGCTTCCACTGCACCCAAGTGATTCCTGTGCCTCCCGTGAGGACGTGGCTGGACACCTTGGGTAGTTTTCATTTTTTGACTCTGAGTATCATTTTGATCATGAAGTTACCAAAAGATGTGTTTTCGATGCGGGATGAGCCAAGTAAAAATTTCCAAACTTGGCCGCCTTCCTTCGTAAGTCCAGGCAGCCTTCCCTATCCATGTCCTGGACCCTCGAATTCAAAACTGTGTGTTCTGTACTCCAGGAGTCGACCAGTTATGGGTCGAAAATATTTGAAAAAGGAAGTCACCCCTTTACTGAATATGTAGAAATGTTTTCCTTGTCACAATTCCTTACCTGGGCCTGGTGACACGCGCCTGTAATCCTGGCACTCTGGGAGGCTGAGACAGGAGGATGGCAAGTTCCAGCCCAGTCTGGGCAACTTAGCAACTTAGCAAGATCCAGTCTCAAAACTAAAACTAAAAATAAGTAGAGTGGGGATATTATTCAGCTCAAAGGCCCTGGGTTCACTTCTCATTATAAAACCAATTCCTTAAACAATACAGGTTAACAGCTGTTTATGTGGCATTGATGTATTTGATATCATAAGTGATTTGGAGATGATTTAAAGTCTTCAGGAAGCTGTGGATAAGTTATATGTATACTGTGCCTTCTTATATCAGGGACTTGCACGTCCACAGATTTTGGCATCCTCCGAAATGATGCCTTGTACCAAGGGACAACTGACTCAAATTATCATTTGATGAAAAGCTGATGCCTGCTGGATTCACACATCTATAACTCGTTGCTTTGTTTCACTCCCCCTATCATCTAGAGGACCAACAACTTGGAGGGTGTGAATGTCAGGCTAATTTTTTCAGCAGCGCCAGCCACACCATTTGTAATAACCTGATGGGAGGAGGATCGGGATTTCCCCAGGCCTTTAATTAAGACAGCTGTTGGTTAAGCGTTAATAACCAGGGTGCTGTGGTGTCTGTGGAAGCCGCTTACTGCCAGCGCAAAGAAGGTCAAGCCATTACCACATTTGCCCAAAAGCTGGTGAGCCTTTGCCGTGGAAGGAGATCTTTTTAAGATGTCAAAGAAAAACAGAGTTAGGTGAACATAAGCCCCACAATAGTTCAAGACTTAGAATACTCGTGAGGAGTTGATTAGCCCAGAGCATCATCCTGTTGAATTAGCTGTGATGTTTGAAGTGCTGAGTGCTGTCTAAGAGTCCCTCACACTGGGGCATCACTCAAGTGACCTGTGACTACTCAGACGTGGATGAGGACCAAGGAGAGAAGTTCTGGCTCCTGCGGTAAACCTTGTCCTCCGAAAAACCAGATCGTGTGTATGTTAGGAGTTGTGGTCCATGGCTGTTTCTGTCTATACTCTTTGACTTCTGGAAGTTTTGTAGGTTTTTAACTCTTTTTAAAAAAGACCAACCTGTGTCATGAGCCATACAAAAATAAGGTAAGGTTGGATTGGCTTGAGGCTGTAGTTTGTTAACTGTTCTAGATGAAATATTCTATATTTTAAACATTTTTCAGTATTTTCTGGAAGGGTCAAACTGAGATAGTTTATGGCGGTGATCGCCAGTCTTCTTGGTACCAGGGACCAGCTCTTCTGATCTGCCAGGAGGTGGAGCTCCGGTGGCAATGGGAATGAGGGGAAGTTGCTGTAAATACACATGGAGTTTCACTTGCTTACCCGCTGCTCACCTCTTGCTGTGTGGCCCAGTTCCTAGCAGGCCCTACGCCAAGGGGTGGAGACCCTGGTGTCTAGGTGCTGTCTGAGTTGACTTAATGTATACTGATGTATAATCAGGATCTCTTTGTCTTTTCTTAGCTATTTGTGTTTTCTCTTTGCACCAGGGTTAGAAGTCTCTGTTGGGCATAACAGGCAGTTCAGTTGGAATGATACCAAAGTTCAACATTCTTTCTGTGTTAGATGCTGAATGGGGACTTGTTTGGTTGGGTTGGAATAAAGGCCACTGTATTAGCCTTCCGGCCACATGGATGTCATACTGACATCTACTACTTAAGGAAGCAAGGTTCAGTTTGGCCCACAGTTTCAGAGATCCAGTCCATGGTCAGCTGGCGTCAGGGCAGCGGTGTCACAGCAGAAGGACATGAGCTGCCAAGCTCCTGTCGGCCGGGGGACAGAGCAGGGAACAGTGCCAGGGAAGAAAAGGTGAGCAGCCAGATGCGAGCCCCAAGGTGGTGCTCCCTGACTCACACAGAGACACCTAGAATTGTTTCCTGCCAATTTCCTGGGCAGCTCCCAGGCCAGTCAAATTGAAAATTCAGCAGAACTCTCCCAGCTCTGTGAGGACCAAAGCCCTGTGCATGACTAGGGGGTCCCTGTGCCCGCTCTTCTCCTAGCACCTCCTCCTGCGTTCCCCATGCCCCGCCGAGGCACCAAAGCCCTCAGCCCTGGGGCTGTGCTGCCTCTTGCCCGCAGAAGCTCCTTCATTAGAAGAGTAAATGTGTGTCTTGTCCCTGGGAATAGGAGAACGGTCCTGGCTTCTCCACTTGCCTTCTGCGAGCTGCCCTATCTTTAAGGTGGACAGTAGGAACAATTTCGTACTTTCTAGGAAAAAGATGAGATTTTCCCCCATAGAGCACTGAGTTCAGATCTGACAAGTGGGAGTGGCTCACTTCATGCCCACTTCCGCTCATTGCAGTCATTTCTGGAGAATCTCCTGGGCCCAGAGTAAAGCCTGGCCAGTGTAGGCGGCACTGTTACCATGGAGATGTGGTCAACAAGATGGGCAGATCGGAGTGACGGGTGGGCTGCATCTGGGGGTGCTCCAGGGGTTCACTGAAGGAGGCAACGTTCCAATGAGCCCTTGACGATGTTGAGTTCCTGTTTCATCAGCTCTGAGATACCTTTGAAACATACTTTTTAAAAAAATGGTGCTGAGAATTATACTCAGGGCTCTGATGGGCTGGTGCTAGGTACCACTGAGCTGTATCCCTACCCCCAAAACACACCATTTTAAATGGACCATTCAGAAGAAACCCTGTCAATAACACTGACGCCACCTGCTGTAGTAGACAGATGGATCTCTAAGTTGTGGAAAAAAATATGCATCTTAGCATCAATGCAGGCCATTCTTATTTGTGCTCAACAAACACCCATTGCCTAAGCGAGCGTCCCTCTGTGGTTGCATGCAAGCTTTTGCTACAAAGCTCTGCATTGTGACTGCGTCTCTTTCCTCTGTTTCTTAGTTCTGGAAACTTGACTTGGACCTGGCAAAAAGTTAACTGTTGCTATATTAATATTAATGTAGTAAAAATATTGCAAGACGTGTGATCTGACTTATTTTAAATTTTAGTCTGACCAAAGGGTATCAGTGAATCCTGTTCACATGAACTTGACCTCCACATAACTCAGCACAGGTGAACTTGGGTAGTTTTTGCAGCCGGCTAATTCCTTCTGGCAGCTGTCTGCAGAGATGGGTGATGCCGTAATGCACATAAACGCCTTCCTAGAGCCACGAAGGCATTAGCTCCAGGCTGGCTTCCTTCTGTTTTCTAGATTTAATTTAACATAAATCCTCCTGTGCTCCTCCCTGTCCCAGAGGCGAGCTGGGAGTGTGTCCCTTGTAGCAGTGGAATGGAGGAGGCTCCGTCTCCCCCGCCCTTGCCTGCTCTGGCAGGCTTCTGGGTTTTCACACCCCAGGCTGACTTCCCGTCCTGTAACTCCCTACCCTCCTCCCTGGGCAGAGAGGAATACACCACCTGAGAGTTTGCTGTTCTGATCACCATCTAAACTCATTGTCCTACCCAAGACCTTTTTCTGCACTCAGTTTGGAGCTCTTGTCTCTCTTCTCCAGCTCACCCCACTCCTCTTGAGGATTCTTGTAGTCCCTTGGACTGTGGATGACTCAGTTGGAGGAGAGAGAGAGAGAGAGAGAGAGAGAGAGAGAGAGAGAGTGCGTGTGCTGGGAACTGCAGGGCCTTTACTCTGAGCTACATCCCCAACCCTTTTTTAATTTTGGTTGCGAGATGGAATCTTGCTAAATTGCTTGGGCTGGGCTTGAATTTGTGGTCATCCTGCCTCAGTCTCCCAGAGGTGCTAGGATTACAGGACCATGCTAAGCTCCCCTGAAGTTTTCAGTGCTTCTATCATGTGTGCCCTTAGGCTGTTTTGATTTTCTTCCCACCACCCCCCCTGCCCACCCTGCTGCTGGCTCTTCACCCATCCTTCTCCCTGCCTGCAGTCTGTCCTTGTGGGCCACCTGTCAGCTCCTCCCACTGTCCTCCCAACTTGACTATGGGAGCCAAGTCCCCTTTGCACACCCTGTCTCATGGGGAGAGTCCATCAGCATCTGGCCAAGGAGGAAGCAAAGGGCAGACCTGTCCCTTCCCGGCCACCAGCTCCATCCCCCACTCCCTTCCCCTGCCAGAGGGCTCTGTGTCCCAGGAGGTCTGGGATCAGGCACCCGCCCCGGCTGAAATGTGAATCTCTGGAGACAAGTCGCTGCGGAGAAGGCTTTGCTGGCCATCCCAGACTGCGTGCTGTCTGTGGCCCAGCCTTGGGCATGGTGATTTCCACTGGTACTGGAGATCCTGTGGCCCAGCCTTGGGCATGGTGATTTCCACTGGTACTGGAGATCCTGAGGCCCAGGGCCTTCACACTGAGCTACATCCCCAGTCCATTTTTATTTTCAGTGTTGAGACAGCATTTTGCCAAGTCACTCGGTTGCCCAGGCTGCGCTTGTGTTTGCTATCCTCCTGCCTCAGCCTCCCAGAGCGTGGGGATTATAGGCCTTTGCCAGCCATAGCACTGATGTAAGGCTGCCTGTGATCCCTGACAAGGAGGCTGATGGCACTGAAGGGGATGTGGGGGAGAGGTGAGGCCACCAGGGAGAGGGCAGAGACCAGGGCTTCAGAGTGCAGCTCCCGCAGCCACGTGTTACAGACGGTCCTGGGTCTCTGACATCGGCGCTTCTCTAAGTGCTGCGAGGGAGGAAAATTGTATCTGAGACTTAAGTATATGGTCCTGGTTTTGTTCCTTGGAACCGGTAAACCCGTTATCAGGCTAAGTATCTGTGCTACGTAGCAAATTATAGCTGCCTCCAAGGAGGACACGGCTGCTGTCTGAAGTAGCTGATAGGTTAAACATTCAGGTGTCTCACGCTATTTAAAGTTTGAAACTACTGAACACATAAATGGGGAACCTGCACTGGTGCAGATCGACACAGGGGTTGCTGAGAGGGGAGATACTGGGGAGGCGACATAGGCTTTCAGCGCTCTTAAGGGAGCACTGGGTGTGAAGCCCATGGCCTTTGCACTGAGCTGCACCCCAGCCCCTTTTATTTTTCCCTTTGAGACAGGACTCATTGAATCACTGAGTTGCCCAGGCTGGATTTGAACTTGTGATCCTCCTGCTCCAGGTCCCAGAGTACTGGGATTTATAGATGTGTGCTTAGAATTCATTTTTAAAGAGAAAAGTTATCCTTGACATTACGTTAGGCCTTTCCCATTGCATGGGAGCTTTCCTTTAGGGAGTTGCTTGATAAGAAGTACGAGGGTGGGGCTGGAAGGGTGATGGGGTGGCCTGGGAACCGAGCAGGCGGGAAGGGGCTTGCAGAGGGGCCGATTACTCAGGGCTCCACCAAGGGAAGTGCTGTGGGAAGTGGCTGGAAGTGGCTGGAGCATGCCTGTGGAAGGACGTCTTGGTGGTCTTGGCCTTCGTTCCACTTTGCTCCCTTGTCTATAAGATAAATGCTGTTTTCTCTCCTGCTCCCGTGGCAATTATGTGTTTAGATTCCGCCCTAAAGAATGCCGCGTACTCACAGTCCTTACAGACGCTGGGCCTTGAAGCTGTTGTAGCACGGAAAGGAATATGGAAAGGCTGGTGTGGTGGCATGTAGACGCGTGTGGCCCGCAGGTGTGCCTCGTCCCGGTGATGCTTTGCCTTGAGCGACAGGGATCTGATGGCTTCCTAAAGGTGTCAGCATCAAGCATTCTTAGCTTTTGGTTTGCTTGTTTCCTTTTAGAACTTACCTAAAACAAAGGCAGATGGTAAGTTCTAAAAATTAAGTTGTGAAGTCCTGTCCAGCAGGGACTTACGCAGTCCAGGGTGCCCCCAGGAGCACACGGAGGCATGCTTTGCTTTGCTTTGTGATCTGGCCATGTGTCAGGTGTGGCGCCCTCCGGGCCAATGCTGGAGTTCAGTGCGCCCCCAACTAGGTTGCTAACAGACGTTTGTTCCTGGTTTCTTATAGAATCTGGAGGAGGGCTGGGGGGATGGGGTATCTCGGTGATTAGAGCACTTGCCTAGCATGTACCAGTCCCCGGGTTTGATTTGCCCACATCACATTTAAAAAAACTAAATTAGCCAGTTGTGATGGCGCACACCTGTAATCCTAGCACTCCAGAGGCTGAGGCAGGAGGATTGCAATGAGTTTGAGGCCAGCCTAGCCTAGTTAGTGAGTAACAGAAACAGCCTGGATTATAGAATGAGACTGTCTCAAAAAAAATTAAACAGAGAAGCAGGTGAGGTAGAGGAACATTGTAATCTTTGGGGTGGTCGGAAATGCCTGTTAGGAGATTTATGAGCCAGCTTTCTGCCACTGTGACAAGTTAACTGAGATATTTGGCTTATGAAGAAAAATGTTAATTTTACTCTCAGTTCTAGAGGTTCTAGTCAATGATTGGTTGGCCTTGTTGCTTTTGGGCCTGTGGCAAGATAGCACATCATGGCAAAAGCATGAAGCAGTGCAGAACTATTCTTTTCACCAAGAGACAAAGACAGCAAGGAAGATCCTGATGTTCCAGGACAGACCCCCCAAGGATTTAAAGATATTCCCCTAGGCCCCACCCGGTAACATCAAGCTAGGATACAAGCCTTTATCACATGGGCCTGAAGGCCCTGGGTTCGATACCCAGTACCAAACCAAACCAAACCCAACCCTCAGTTTTCACAAATATTTAATTACCTCTATAGGAGTCAGGTTATAGAGAAAGAAAGAGGAGGAGGGAAATGTAAAAGAGGGAGGGGAAGGAAACCCATTAGAGAAATCCCAAGGGGCTCTGAGTTCACACTTAATAAAGATTTTTTAGAACATGGCCAGATGACTTCCTATCATGGGAGCCCAGTAGCTCTCTTGGTTTAGACGCTTTATGGGTCTGGAGATAATGTGCTGCCCTGTGAACATACGTGTTCGTTGCCTTCCTCTGGTTTATTGCAAACCTGCAAACGGGTTGGGGACTGTGTTTATTTTGAAATTAAAGGAACTGTCTGAGACACTGTCGTGGCAAGAAGTCATCCTAATGTACCTGACTGCTTTAAGTGGCTCTTGTGCGTTTCCAGGCAGGATAGCAAGTCATCCCCAGCCTGTGGACGGGCCCTTGGTATGTACATGTGAGGAAGGCATCTTAGCTCTTCTGTTAAGTTGTGACTCCCGACGTGTACAGATCAAGCCTGGTTTGTCCTTCTGTCCCAGAGGACAGCATGATCACACTTTTTGACCTTGACTCAATATTAGACTTGAATTTTTGTCCAGTTCTCTGTGTGTGCTGTCAGGTAGGATGTAGACGTCTAGTGTTTAGTGATGGTGGGACTTCTGACTGAAAACCTTTATGCTGGGGTACCAGCCTAGCCACATACCAGCAAGTTTGAGAAATCTGTTTTTCTCTCAGTCAAGATTTAGTGCTGTTATTGGAGAGAGAGAAGAGAATAGAACTGCTGGACCTAGTAGCACAGGCCTGTAAGCCCAGCGCTGTGGGAGGCTGAGGCAGGAGGACTGCAAGGCTGAGCTCAACTTGGACAACTTGTCAACTTAGTGGGACCTTGTCTCATAATAAAAATAAAAATGGCTGAGGATGTGGCTCAATGTGAAGGCCCAGGGTTCAGTTCTCGGTATTACACACACACACACACACACACACACACACACACACACACACGCACAAAATACAATAATGCTCTGTTGTGACTTATAAACTTACTTATTAAGCTAGATCTCTGAAGGACCTTTTCATATTAAAAAGGAATAGATTGTGGTAGCCTAGTTTTAGTTATTATGCCAATTAAAAAATAATAAGATGACATTTCTCCTAGAATATTCTGATTTAAAATTTTTGGCTCAAATATGAGATCTTATTGTGTTTCAAAATAAATCTAGAGAAGAAGGGCTGAGCAGGCAGGTCTGGGCCGCCCCCACCCACCCTGATACCTCCTGGGATTTATCTCTTTGGCAGTTGCACAATTGATGCAGTCACCCACCCAGAGTCAGAGTCTTAATCTGTCTTTCCAGACCTACCCCTAACTTCCTGGGGTTGTCCCCCCACCCCCTCCTTTTTCGGTTCTTTGTTATTAGCACCATGCAATTCAATGGTCCGCGAGTCACTTTCTTTCCCCTTCCTGCCTGGTCTGGTCCAGAGCAGTGACTTCTTAAATGGTCCTGCGCCGGTGCTCATTCACTCCTGCCCCTTCCCACAACTCTTATCTCTTTCCTGAGAGTAATTGCTGAGCCAGCCTTGATGGATCCACCCAGAACACAGTTCTGGTTTGGACATCTCCACCTGCCTACCCCTCCGGGGGCTTGAAGGGCCTTTGCACTGAGCTACATACCCAGCTTCCCCCCCCCTTTGATTGGAGGCAGGCTCTCCCTAAAAGGCTAAATTGAACAAGCTGGGCTCAAACTTGTGATCATCCGGCCTCAGCTTCCCAGACCGTTATTAAATACATTACAACAGAGACCTCTTCTGCGATTTAACCAAAGGAAAAGCTGATAGTGGAACTTAAGGCAGAGACGTAAGTCCCAGTTAGGGGATGGAGGGCGACGCAGAGGTTGGAACTACAAAGTACAGAGGAACAGCACAGCGGTGCAAGGCCCTGAGTTCGATTCCCCAGCACCACGTAAATTGGGTGTGGTGGCACATGACTGTAATCCCAGCACCCCAGAGCCCAAGGCAGGAGAATTGCTGCAGTTCAAGGCCAACCTGGGATACATTGTGAGTTCAGGATCACCCTGTACTACAGAGTGAGACTGTCTTTAAAAAAAAAAAAATCCCAGTTAGGCTTTTAGGGGTTCCCAGGACACATAGCCTCTCATCCCTATCCCTACTGTTCTCTTCAGTCGGGGTCCCCAGGGACTGATTTAGTATGTAGTAGGTTGTTGGAGGACAGCTTTGAAATGATCAGCAGCAGCAGGAGACGAGCGGGGAGTAAGTGCCGCCTCCTGGCAATCAACAGCGGTATTAGAACCTGATAGGAGCCCGCTGTCAGGAGGGGGGCTTCGCTTGCTGAGCTCCTCCTGCCCACCTTTCCCAGGGCCACAGTCCTTCCAAGCCTCCAGAGACATAGCAGCTGGTTGGGACACCTGCTCTACAAAGAAGCCAGAGTGACTTTTTTTTTTTTTTTTAATCAGTATCGTCAGTGGCTTCTCTCAGTCAGAGCCGGAAGCAAGGCCACGGGCAGCCCGTGAGGCGGTCCCTGGGTGGCCCCTGTTCGCTGTCACTCCAGCTCCTGCCTTACGTCTTTCCTTGCACACACTGTGCATTTGGCTCGCTGGCTCTTTGGGGTCCCCAGGTACCCTCAGCTCTGGCCCCCGTAACCTCTGCTTGGAGTCTGTTGCCCAGATGTGAGCACTTGTTCCGGGTCTCCTTAGCAAAGACCCTCGGGTTGACCCTGCTTTGTAGAGCAGGAACCCCAGTTCCTTGAAAGCTCCTCCTTCTTCCCTTCCTCATTGGTGTGGATAGAATTTATTGATACTTAGATATTTACTCATTGCTGAGACAGAATATCCTGCATCCACAACCTGAGGGAAGAAAGATTTATTTTAGCTCACGGTTTCAGAAGGTCCTACGCAGTCCATTTATAGGCCGCTGGCAACGGGGGAAGCACACGGCAGAGGTCTGATGGGAGAAAAACTCTTTACTGAATGACAACCAGAAGGCAAGTAAGGAGCCCTTGATGTCTGATACCCAAGCAAAGGGAGAGCTTTCCTGGGAAAAAGCTGTAACGGTGTTTCTTCTTCTTGCCTTTACTTAATTCAAGCTGCCCCTTGGACCCCCACACCCCCAGGGCGGGTGTCCGTCCCACACTTCCTGGCCCACCAGTCAGTAACAAGCACCTGAAAGCTCTGCTCTAGGTTTCTCCAGTCTCGACAAGTTGACACCGTCTTTCCAGGTTAAACCCAAGCATTTGTCCTTTCTGGACAAGCCCCACCTCCCTCCCAATAATACACAATTCTAGTTATCCCACCACATCCGAATACAGAGTCTTTTGGGGGACAGTCCGGATCCAAACCCTAACAGATCCCTGCCATAGCTTATGTCCACTGTGGTCTGTCCTCCGACCTCACGGGAGCAGAGATCTTGTGCTGCGCACCCCTGTAGTTCCAGCCCTTTGAATAATATCCAGTACACAGACAAGCGTCAGCATCTGTTGGCCGAACCAGTGTCAGCTTCAGCAATGGCCGTCTCTTGCATCTAAATTAGGTAAACTGTAATGTCCTTTTCTTCTATACCACATTCTAGAACAGCGAGCAACAGCTTAGCAGACACGTTCAACCTGCAGCCCACTTTGATTTTTGCCCTTGATTTAAAATTTTATTTTAATAAACTAATCAATTAGTTTTGTGATACTGGGGATGTTGCGTGGGACCTTCACACTGAGCCACCTTCCCAGTCCCCGACTTTTTTTTTTTTTTTTTGAGACAGGGTCTCACTGAGTCACTAAATTACCTATGCTGGGCTTGAATTTATAGTCCGTCAGCCTCAGCCTCCCAGAGTCCTGGGATTACAGACCTTTACTGTGGTCCGGGTTATAATGAAAAAATAAAATTAAAAATGTTCTAGTACATATGCATGAACACTAACTGTGTTATGGATTCTGGATTGTGTTTTGCATCTTCTGTCCAGAAAGTTCCTCTCGGGAAACAAAGGGAAAAATCATGGCAGGCCGTAGGCTGGACATACTTGGCCCATGGTCGGTGGGTGGGTGGTGGAGGTGGTGGTGGTGGCAGCGGCTGTAGGTAGGAGAAGAGCTGGTGGAGAACCTTCCCTTCTACCCACTACCCCTGGCCTTGCCCTCCTGGAGCTGCTCTGGGGGTCCTCCTGGGCTCTTTCCTGTGGGGTCTGCCCCCCCCAGGGCCCTCTAGAGACCCTCCACCTGGCTGTGCTCCTCCACCTGCCCACCACTCCATCCACGCAGTGCCTCCACGGCTGCCCTCCCCCGCCACGTCCCCCACAGCGTGGGACCACGTGCCTTGTGCCACAGGGGAAGGAAGTACCTAGTCACTGCCTTATTCAGGTGGACTCCTTTACTTCCAAATGTTCCTTCGTCTCTGAAGCTGACCCCTGCATTTAAAGTGGCGTTCCCCCTCCCCCCCCCCAGCTCACATGACCTTGAACAGGCTACCTAGGCCCTGTAACCCTCAGGGCATGGCTTACAGATGATGGAGATGCCAGCAGCTTCCTGATTATGATGGGGATTATGCACAGTCATCTTTAACACGCTTCAGGACCTAGACCTAACATACAGAAAACTTAGGTTCATGTTAACCATTATTTTCATCAAGATCTCTTTAAAAGCATCCTTCCTAAAACTCAGCTTTTCATCTTCTTCCTAAGAAACTAGGTTGGTTTCTGCTTTGTTCAGTGGCACGCGTGCTTCCTCTACCTAGCTGTGGTTAGCATCTCACCCCATTTCCACCTACATATCAATCAACATCCCATGCATGGAGAAGGATGACGTTTACCTGGCCACTTCCCAGCTCCCTTCTGTGGTCTGACGGGCGCATCCCACCTCACTGCTTGCTTACGGTCTTTCTAAGCTCCTCAGAGGGAGGAGCTCCTCTTCTAATTAAGGAAATTTCCAAAAAGACATCAGCGGAGATAATTGGATGATGCAACCCCCGCATTTCCATCCTCAGGAAGCAGCAATTAGGGGTTTGTCACCAAGCTTAGTCCATCTGCTTGCTGATTTGCCCTGCCCCCAGCTCTGGCATCCTAAAAGCAAATCCCACTGGGCCTGGTGGAACAGACTTGGGGAAGCAGAGATAGGAGGATTGCAAATTCAAGCCCAGCCTGGGCACCTTAGCAAGACCCTGTTTCACATCAGTAATTAAAAGGGCCTGGGGATGTAGCACAGAGCAAAGGTGCTATGTGCAGTCCCTAGTGCTACAAAAGAAAAAAAAAAAAAGGCAAATGTCAGTGTCAGAGACTAGCTCCATAGTAGGGTGAAGTCTTAGCATGTTTGAGGCTGTAGATCTAATCCTTAGCACCACTGCCCACCCCAACCAAAAAAAAAAAAAATCCCACATTATCACATTAATACGCCTACAAAACCTTCAATGTGGATTTCTTCCAATGTTCTTCCAATATTCATTTTTTATAATCACCACACACAACACACCTAAGGAGAATAACAAAGATCTTTACAATTCACTCTTACCCTGTTCACATTCCAATTAAATACTGTTAAAGCATTATCTTATCTCTCTGTTTTTTTTTTCATTTATTTGGTCTACTGCCACATCCCAAGTTCAGAATTGGCACTGCAATATTCAAATGAATAAATGAATGGATTGTATTCTGAAAGTTTATTTTTGGAAGACAGCTCATAAAAAATATTATGGATGGGATTGTGATCTTGGACTAATAAAAGAAAACCCAGTGTGTGAGGTCCGGAGAGTGGCCCCCTGACTCCCCATGAGCAGACGACCTTCGGAGCTCCAGCCTGGGTCTAGATCTCCTGCAAGGATCTCTTGGCTCGGAGGGTCTGAAGTTCCCCCCTTCCCTTCCAAAACAGGGAATGAAAGTCATGTGGCCCTGCCTTGTTCAGCTGGATGGAGTGTCCTTTGACTATGAACTGTTTCCTAGTTGGTGGCCCTCAGCCATGATTCAGAAGATAGCAATAACTACCCTAGAGGACTGCTATGAGCACATGTAAGAGTAGGTGAAGTATGACTCAGGGCTTGGCTGCTTTGGGGTGTTTTGCTTGTTTTGAGACACTGTCTCACTCTACTAGACTGGTCTCTGAACTCATGACCATCCTGCTGCTTCAGCCTCCCGAGTGCTGGGATTACAGGTGTTTGCCACCACACACGCCCATGTGATGCTGGGGAATTAAACCTAGGGCCTTGTGCAGGTCCCCCATCCCTGCAGCCAGGGTCTTTCTCTCTAGGGTTTTCCACTCCTACTGGGGTCACCTGCGGGAGAAGGCAGCTTCTGGTTTTACTTCTAGCCCATCTCTTGTCATCAACCCCTCCCTCCCCTGCTCCGGTTAGTCGGAAGCTGGTTTTAGTTTGTCTTTTGTCTGGTTTTGTTTGAGATGTGGTCTTGTTTTGTAGTCCAGGCTGATTCTGAACTCACCGTGTAGCCCAGACTGGCCTTGAACACACAGCAATCCTCCTGCCTCAGTCTGCAAAGTACTGGGATTACAGACATGCCCCACCATGCCCAGTTTACGTGGTACTGAGGAATCACAGCTAGGGCCTTGTACTAGCTAGGCAAGCACTCTAACCACTGACCTATGCCCAAGTCTTCTTTTTACTATTATCATGGAAAGTTAAATAAACACTTAAAGCAAGAGCTAGGTCCTGAGTTTGATTCCCGAGCACCAGGTAAGTCTGGCATGGTGGCACGTGCCTATCATTCCAGCACTTGGGAGGCTGAGGCAGAAGGATTACCAGGAGTCCAAGGCCAACCTGAGCTCCAAAGGGAGTTCAGGGCCAACCTGGACTACAGAGAAAGACCCTGTCTCAAAAACAAAAAAAAGAAAGAAAAAGAAAAGAAAAACATTTAAAGTTCTAACTTCACTTTTGAATAAACAGTAGGGAAAATGGGTTGTCACGTGAAAATCAGATTTTGTATCATCCCGTAAAGTTGATGGACTTTATCACCTCTCTAAAATTAGAACTCTGCTCCAAAAAAAAAAAAGAAAGAAAAAGAAAGAAAGAAAGAAAGAAAGAAAGAAAGAAAGAAAGAAAGAAAGAAACCTGATTGGAGACTGGAGCTCCTTTCTGAGTCTGTTGTCTGGTCCTTTGGTCTTCTTACGTTTTAAGGTCACAGCCAGTCCTCCTCCTCATTCACCTGGAAATGCCTTTTCTGTGCCAGGATTTGAATTCATTCCTCTGTTTCTGGGACTGCACTTTGGTCTGAGGTGGATAACTGGTACCCCAGATAACCTGTAGCCTCAGCAAGGCTCAGCCCCGCCGCCCACCGCCACAGGGCTTCAGGGCCCTGGGGCCACGAGCCTATGCCAGGGAACTGTGGCCCACATGACCCTCCACACACAGACCCCACCCCAGCCCCCCAGAGCCGGGGTCCCCTGTCTCCTGGCGTCCTTCCTCCTTCTGAGAGCCGGTGTCTGCTGTTTGTCTCCTTCAGCCTTCTGAATCTTCCAGGGGGAATTTTGCGATATGCATTTATTTGACTTCCCATAGTAGTAGAAAGAAACCAGGCAGACGTAAGTTCACATGGGCAGGATTCCTTGAGAGAAGACCCAGGTTTCGGAGGGATCACAGTGGGTGGGGTCTGCTGCACAGAACGGATGGAAATTCTCAGCAAGGACAGAGGAGGCGGGGAAAAGTCCAGGACCAGGAAAAATACTGGGACAATGCAAGAGGCGGAGTGTTTCACCTTCTGAATCCCATGTACCCCTACCTGGTGGCTCCCTGTGTGCCAGGGAGTAGCAGGGACAGGGCGGATCAATGCGATGGCAGCCGCTGTGGGGTGCATCGGGGGGTTGACTGAGCACTTGCTAGTCCAGTGTTTTCCAAGCGCTTTGCCTGCAATTCCAGCCTGTGGTCACCAGAACCTTGAATGCAGGTAAGCTATTCCCGTTACACAGATGAGGAATCCGAGGCTCAGATAAACTGGGTCTGGTGGCACATGCCTGTAATCTTAACAGTCTGGAAGACTAAAACAGGAGGATCTCAAGTTCAAGCCCAGCCTGGACAACTCAGCAACATAGCCAGACCTTGTCTTAAAATCAAAAATAAAAATGGGTTGGGGATGTAACTCAGTGTGCAAGTCCTGTGCTGTATCCCTGGTACCACCGCCACCACCACCAAAAAAATATTAGCTAACTTGTCCAGACACATGCTAATCAGTGGCTGGGGGGGATCGTGCTTAGAGCCTAGCCCTGATCTCACGCCCAGATCTCATCCCTCTTGTGATTGACGTTAGGAGAGAGCAGAAGCGGCTTAAAAGAGAGAAATTAACTTTCTCCTCACTGGCCGGAGGAGGCATAGAGCTAGTGTGTGGCTCTCTGCTAGCAGAAACTTAAGTGTGTTTCTTCTATCTTGTCCTGAGCTGCCGTCTTAATTCTGGGCAGCCACATTCCTAGGGATAGTTAAAGTCGAAGATACTATTAGTGTAGAAAGACTGACTAGCCAAGAGGACAGATCACTTGGGAAGAGAGGTTGGCACTCAGCTCATGGCAGTGCAAAGACCGGGAAGACCATGGCGGGGTGACCGGACCCCACAGCTTGTGTGCTTGGCGAAGCTGGCATCCACCATGGTTGTGAGAGTACTTGCTTGACTACTTGATTGTTTTCTTTAGAGGGAGAGGCTGTGTCTATGACGCTTAAGATCTGGGAGGATGTTCTTCCAACCTGCGGACAAGTACATGTCACATTCATGGAGCTGTTTGGCATTTCCAACAAACACTGACAAATTCAGAAGCATTTTTCTGCAGAGGAGATGACTAAAAATGCCACCAGTCATCCCTGGTGACATCAAGAAACACCTGAGACTCTTGTGGACCTCATGACTCACTCATCTGAGTGTCTACTGAGCACTCGCCCTGTTGGCAAAGAGGTGAACTAATCAGACACTTGCTAAGACACACATTTTGGACCAAAATGAGAAAGCAAAGAAGTGTTTGAGATCACAGTATTCTTTATCTACTATGACTTTTAAAAATTGCCAAGTACTGAAGTTCTAGAATTAAACTTAAGTTCAGTGTCATTGAGAAAATTAGCAAGAAAATAAAAAACTTGAAAATTTCTTTTTGCCAAGATTAAGAATCCGAAAAAGTGTGATTTAGTTCAATTGTATATTTCAGATATTTAAATTCTGTTTTCTCCTATTGCATATTCCCAGAGAATCACAGGAAATCCTTTGTAACAGGGTATCCTGAATCTGGAGGGTTTGTTAAGTTTAAAAAAACACTCATTTGGTGGTAGGCTTCTGGGGAAGATTATAGAATCCATTATGCTTTGCCGGGTCTGAAGAATAACAATCACCTTAATCACACTTGTTTTCATGGTGGCTGGGAGGAGATTTACGAGACTTCCTTTTTAGAAAGTTTTTGCTAAGACAGCGCTTTTATCCTTCAGTTGAGTCAATGGAATTGTTGTTTCTACTGGAATTTCAGAATCAAACTTGAAGTGCAAGTGAAAGGTAAAAGGAAATTGACGAGGAGTAATTAACCAGTTAATTGTGGGTGTGGCAAAGTCAACTAGTACTTGAAAATATTTTTAACTACCCCACCTGGCTGGGGGTTTTAGAAGCTGGCTCTGTGCGTGGCCTGAAACCTTTGGAAATACGGAGCACCTAAACTCCTTTGGCAGTATTTCTCATTGGACTCAGGAAGGTTCTGGTGTAATTTAGAGGTGTTTATCTCGCCCTGGGCAGCTCAAGAAAGTTAAAGGGGGTGGCAGTGGGGGAGCCCTGAATCCAGCTGCCAGGCTGAGCGAAGGGAGTTTGTGAAGTCAGGCTAGAGAGCCCTTTGCGGGCTCATGCATGCGGAGGATTTCCTTCCATTCTCTGAGCATGTTTGATGGACAAACCCACTGCAGGTTATTGATGGGCGTATCAGCAGGCATTGTTCTGCGGAGGGCCTGGGGTGTGGGAACCGGTCCGAAGGGTGACGGAATACTTCTCAACACAGAAGCTGGAGAGAGCAGATCTGATGTGAGCTGGGTAATGTTTAACAACCTACTGAGGTGTGACTAGCAGCTGTGTGCGTGTAGATGCATGCATGAGCCGTACAAATAAATTTATTATAAAGTATAGCCAGGCCTCGTGGCACCGGCCTGTAATCCCTCTGGGACGCTGAGGCAGGAGGATTGCAAGTTCAAGTCTATCCTGGGCAACTTCGCAGCTTGCTGAGACCTGACTCAAAGTCAAAAAGTAGGCTAGGGATATAGCTCAGTATAACAGACCTGGACTCAATTCCCAGTACAAAGAAAAATTGTTGTGTGATAGATGTTGCAAACAACAGTAAAAGTGGAAATCGATTTTTCTAGAAGCTTCTGTTGGTTGTTTGCTGCTGGTCTATATAAGTGAAAGTAATTTTCACATGACTATTGTTTGATGTTTTGCTGTATAATAATGAGGAAGATGAAAGTGAAACCACAAGGATGTATGCCAGGGTTTCACTCATTCATCAGTGACAGGAGTGACTTGTCCTTGAGGTGGAGAATTGGTATTCATTGCTAGGTGAATTTTGCTCCTTTAGGTGCTGTCTCTAATGTAATGGCCAGCACAGCTTCTTGTTTAATCTGTTTAGTGAACATTTGCTTCATCACTTTCTGAGCCATGGAGAAAACAAGACATGCTCTGGTTTGGAGCACATGCCCATGCCCTTGGTGTAAATATTTCCCCCGGAGGCCTCCCTGTGATCCTACTGGACACCAAGGAGGAAAGAAATGTGAAGTGGACGTAAGAGCAAGAACATAGATCACTGTACAGTACAGTAAACAGTTAGGAAGGGATGTGTGTTAAGTATTTATATCTTTGTGGGTAACATGATTTATTTTAGGTTTATTTTATTTACTTCTTAATGATGGCTTTATTTAACAGTTGGCTCAATTCCCGAGCTTTAACAGTTGACTCTCGTGAGTTGGAAAAGAAAGGGGTCTTGGATAGGGGGATGCTGTCTCTCATGCAGTGTAAAGGAATTTGTGATCTCATGATACATATCTCTAAAAGCCGTGGCCATGTCCCGTACTTATGGAATAACAGTAAGTGTGGAACCAAATGAAGACGTCTTCCAGTTGCCAAGTGGGATGGTGAGAACCCAAAGGGCACTGAGCTCCTGGCTGGCCATTGCTGAAGATCTGTGCGCTGCTTTCTGCTTATTTGGGGTGAAGAAGATTATAGTAGATAGAAAGTAGAAGTGTTAAACTAGTTAAAAATCTGAATGTACAGGACAGGCCCCTTGGCACAGTCCTGTAATCCCAAATCCTGCCGGGAGCTGAGGCAGGAAGATCGCTGGTTTGAGTCTTGCCTGGGCAACTTAGCAATTTAGTGAGACTCTGTCTCAAAATCCAAACATAAAAATAGACTGAGGGTGTATAGCTCAGTACAAACACTCTGGGTTCTGTATTCAACTATCGTTCACTAAAAAACGAAAACAACTTGAGCATACAAAAATAGAAGAAAAAATTACGTGTGTGTGTGTGTGTGTGTGTGTGTGTGTGTGTGTGTGTGTGTGTGTTTTGCTTTGGGGACAGATCCTAGACTCAAGTTGCAAGCTGAGATCTAGGGGTGCAAGGGAGTTCCAAGGTCATCTGTGTCCCTACTTGGAGTCTCTCCTTCTATCCAAAGCTTTGTAGCTCCTGCCCGCTGTGGCCTTTTCCACCTCCACACCTCCCTGCCCGCTGCTCCAAACTTGCTTTTGGAGTCTTGTTTGCTTGGTTTTTAGTCTTTCTCCATCCTGTGTCTTGCTTATAGCCATTTTTCTGTGTAACAAACAGGCTGCACCTTCAAAGGTAATTGAAGACTATTTAAAAAGAAAAAATGCGTCTTCCAAGCTGTTTCCTATGAATTGGGCAGTATTAAGAGATGTGTTTCTAATACCTGCTGAGGTTCTGAAGGAGCTGGTGACTTGGGGCCAGGAGTCTGGCAGACCCAAGGGTGCCTTCCGTGGGGAAGGAGCCCGAGCGTGCGGAGGGACAAGGGAAATAGCGTGCCTGTTTCTGGATGCTGCTTTCGGTTGGTTGTGAAAGAGAACACTTTTTTCCTCTGCTTCTATCTTTTGATGTTAACAGCTCTGGTGATCGGGGCTTTTGCAGAAAACCCATTCTGAGTTCTCAGCACAGGGAAGGCGACACTGGTGAGGACAAGCATTTGCTGTCTGGACGGCTTTATTCTGGGTGATAAATCGATTTCTTTTTCCTAAGAGATGGTGCTTGAGTTTAGGATAATGTTCTTGTAGACATTTGTTCTCGTGCACTTGAATATGCACGCTATCACCTTGTCTATACAAACAATGTTTGAATGGATCACAGTCACACAGTTGTGTGTGTCTGTCTGTGTGTGTGTGTCTGTGTGTGTGTGTATGTGTGTGCTTGTGTCGGGGTCTTCCTCTGTAGTCCAGTCTGGTCCTGGACTCACTATGTATGTAACCCAGGCTGGCCTCGAGCTCACAGCAGTCCTCCTGCCTTAGCCTTCTGAGTGCTGAGATTACAGGCGTGCACCACCATGCTCAGCTAATATTTATGTGGTGCTGGGAGTTCTAACCCAGGGCCTTGCTCATTGTAGGCAAGACTCCAGCCCACTCATTATACTTTTAAAATGTTTTTTTTTGTTTGACTTTGCATTGATTTTTGTTGTTTGTTTTACCACGTGTATTTTTATAACTTTTATTGTGTTTTCATCAGGAAGGAGATTTTTGTGTGTGTAAAGGGAAGAAAAACACTGAGTCAGACTGGATCATTAGAAATCTTAAGAGTGGTTATGAAGTCCTCGATAAAAGCTGTAGATAAAAGCCCCTGAGGCCAGGCACCTGATGGGGCATTTCCACCCCAGGCAGATGCCACACCAGAGGAGCCCCTCCTCCTCTGTGACGCCTGGCTGCGCCCGGGCAGCTCTAGAGGGTCCCCATCTGGCAGGATATGGCTGCTGCCTCTTTGCCTGCCTTTTGTCCCCTCCCCCCCGCATCCCTGCCAGTATTTGTGCAGGAGGGGCAGGGCTCTGTGTCAACATTTGTCGCTCCCTCGCCTCCTCGGTGACCACCAGGCACTCCGCCCCCAACTCAGTGCAGTTGGAGGGTGAGTATAGCCTAGTGTGTGTCCTAGGTTGTGCTTCTTGTAAAATGTCAACCTTTTTTGCCTCGCATTTTCTACTTTAAAAGAATTGTCTAGGTGTCTGCTGTTCTCAGGGTGTCTGCGCACGCTTGCGTTTGGTAAGTGAAAGCACCTGGTCCCGGGCCAGGCGTCATGCCTTTGTCATACCTGCTGCATGGGCTGTGCCCTTGTGGAGTTCGTGTGTTCCTGGGGAGACAGGTATAGACAGGGCACATCAGGGGTCCCGGGATGGTCCATGATGAGAGCAGGAGGGGGGGAGTGGAGACGGGGAGGGTGCTCCTCTCCCTCGTAGCCACACGAAGCACGTGCTGGGCTTTAAACATGCCAAATAGAAGAGGCGAATAGAGCCGCTGTGTACCCTAGAGCCCTGGCCTTCTCTGGAGTGGCCTCAAGATTCCGACCGTTAGTCCCTTTGCCTCAGCTTTCTAACTCCAGATGAATTCAATGACTCTGAATTTTAAAAAATATAAACTATTCATCAGGCCTGGTGACACAGACCTGTAATCCTAGCACTCTGGGAGGCCGAGGCAGGAGGATTGTAAGTTTGCAAGATTGGGGCCCAGACTATACAACTTAGCACCTCAACAAGCTCTGTCCCAAATAAATAATAAAAAGGGGCTGGGGAGGTAGCCGGGTTAATGGCCCTGGGTTCCATCCGCAGGACCACTATCTCTGTCTGTCTGTCTGTCTGTCTATCCATCCGTCCATCTATCTGTCTGTCTATGAGTACATTGGATTTCATGTTTCAGAATTTCAGGTTAGGGGTGCTCACCTGGTAAGGCCCCCCTCACACAGCCTGCAGAATCTAAGACGCATCAGGTCCCAGCACACTGGATAAGGGATACATGACCTGTAGTGCCCAACTCGTAGGGTTGCTACAGAGTAACTGAGTTAAGACTCACAGCGTGCCTGGACTGAGGCCAGTGGGCAGGAAGTCCTCAACATTCGGTGCAGGTATGTGTAACAGTGGTGGCTGGTGAGAGGCCAGCGTTGGTGCACAGAGAGCTCCTTCCAGAATGTGGGTCCGTGGTGCCATCTCTGTGCTCAGAGACGAAGAGTCCCAGCTTCCACGAACCCCAGCTTCCCTCTGTGAAAAATGGGGTCATACTGATCCATATCACCTCAGAAACATTTGGGGGTCTTTTTCTACATATCAACGTACTTAATGTGAGCATAGGATTTGAAACCTAGAACGTTCTGTATGAATATCAATGGTAGTACGGGTCTAAAACCAAGTAATTTAAGAACTCTAATTATGAATGCGATACAAGGAAGTGTTTGTAATCATTTATGTTACATATTTTGTCCTCTTTACTGTGAGGGCTGTGTATTTTCAGGTGACATCACTTGAACACCTTGGGACTTACTGTTACTTGGTCCTCACGCACTGTGTCCAGTACCACTGTGTTAGTGCAGTTGCTCCTCCAGTGTAGATGGAACAGTCATATTTACATCTAACTCGTGTTTGAATCTTTGCTTCCCTCTTGTGACCCCATTCCCTGCGGATTCCATCTATACCCGGTGTTGGCTTGGTTGTGCCAGCCAAAAGTGGCAGAATTGAACTTTTATCAGATGAATGGATTTTGATGAAGTGACCATGTTCGGTGAGCATTTGTTGTGTGCAAGGCACTATTCCAGATGCAAAGATGAGAGATCACCCTGGCTCAAAGATAGTGTCATCAGCTACTGTGTTACAGTGTCACTGGTGACCCACAGCCACCAAGAGGAAACATTCTTAGTTACGGACATTTTTTAAAAAAAATTGCAAATGTCAAAATAACTAGAGGAACTAGGATGTGTTTCAGTGTGTGGGCATCTCAGTGGGCCACCTGTCCTGTGTCCTAGCCCTGCTCACCCCACCTCTCCTGGGGTGGTCTTCAGGACCAGAGCTTCTCAAATAGCAACTTTGCACTACCTCCAGGATTCTCCTCACTGTTCTGATGTTCTGAGATGGGGCTGCAGTGAACCGGGGAAGATGCCCTTCAGACAGGCTGGTGAGATGCTCTTGAGCAGGTGTTTCTGGTCCCCCCGCTTCCCCAGATGAGTGAGGGAGCAGAAAGCTCTCTGAGCCTTTCCCACTCACCTCCAGCAGGGTTCCTCGGGGGAGATGTGTACGCGGAGCAGACAGGTGCTGGGCTGGGGGCATCCATTGTCTCAGGTTCATTGTCAATGTGATAGTGATGTTTTACCCTTACAGGAAACCCCTTACTTTTCTTTTAAATCAAAATAAATTGATGTTTTTATAAGACCCTCTTCTTTAGTGCCTGAAACTGTGTTGGAGCCTTTTCAGGGATAAAAAAACAAATGGGGGGGTGGTGGTGGGGTTGTAGGTTCATCCTGACTCAACACAGAAAAACCTGCTCTCCATGCATTGTATATGACAGTCTGAGAGTTGTCAGCTTCTCCAGTGTCCAACAGATACTGTCCCATCCATTCTTCTTTCTCCCTCCCTCTCTCCTTCCCTCCTTCCCTCCACACCTCCTTCCCTCCCTCCTTTTCTTCCTTCCTTCCCTTTTCTTTCTTTCTTTTTCCTTTTTCTTTTTTTATGCTACTAGGGATTGAACTCAGAGCTTTGTACTGAGCGGTATCCCCAGTCCTTATAAATAAAAGTGATTTAATCATGTGCATATGATCCCTGTCAAACTATAAATGCTCATGGGTAAGGAAGTTTTATATATTATCACATAGCTAGAAGTATGGCTGTTGTAGGACAGCATCTTTGAAGAAATTCACCAGCACAGTTTTACATTGAAAAAAAAAAATCGAATACTGGGCTGGAGACATAGCACAGTGGTTAAAACGCTTGCCTGGCAAATGCAAAGCCTTGAGTTTGATTCCCTAGCCCCACATAAGCTGGGCATGGTGGTACATGCCTATAATCCCAGCACTCAGGAAGCTGAGGCAGGAAAATTGCCGTGAGTTCAAGGCCAACTTGAGCTCTACATTGAGTTCAAGACCAGCCTCTGTCTCAAAAAAAAAAAAAAAAAAAAAGCCCGAGACCATTAAGACCACTGTGATGCCTCTGAAGGCACGATGGACGGTTCTTCATCCTTATTTCAAACACACTTTGGGATTCCTATTTGGATTAAGGAACTCAAGGGACAGCTATGGAAAGCTGTGTATGCCTGGTCACTTTCATATGATTGTATTTTGTTTTATTTTGTTTGTTTTCTCATCTGTCCCCACTGTCAACCTCTTTTCAGCAATGGTGGGTGATGTTAACTGTGATTTCCAGTGAGGACGCGGAAGGCCAGGAACAAGAACTTGCTTCAAAGCCCCTTTGCTCCAGGGAAGAACTTCATGTGTGAAATTGCTAAACTGAAGCTCTATGGCTCAGGGATCTCTGAAATAAAAAGGTTTATCGAGCAATCACAGATGCTAGGTCCTGAGGACAAGTTTCTGTCCCAGCAGCAAGGCTAGATAGCCACTGGGCAAGTGTCCCCAGGAACGTGGGCCAGGAAGGCACACGTTATTTACATTGAACCTGCATTAGCTATAAATGAGAGGGCCAGGAGCTGCCAAGTGAGGGACAGGCAGGGCACCCTTGCCTGCAGCGCCATGTTGGAAACTCACTTCTGACCTCAAGGGGCTGCAGATGCACCCTTTTGTCCAGTATTTGATGTTCTTAATGCTCAGCTCTGATACCAGCCAATTATTGTGGGATAGGACCAGGATGACTGGAGCTCTGCCAATAGAGGCATCTCAATTTCATTTCAAGAGGCCCAACGTACAGAAATAACCCATGTCCTTTGGGATCCTTGGTGGACAATATCCTGGGAAGTATTAGAAGCAGTTAACTTAGCATCCTGAAACTTTCCCACCAGTCCCCCCGCACCTGCCCCGTGTGTGTGTGTGTGTGTGTGTGTGTGTGTGTGTGTGATGTTCTAACCCAATATAGTTCAGAAGTGCACACAGCTTGTGAAATTAGATACCTTTACACTCAATCATCAGTAAACATAGGAAAATTTATGAAAGATAACTAGCAAATGAACATTTTCTCTTAATGAATAAAACACTTTGAGAAGAAAGAAAGATGAACAAGCCCCTGTCTAGACTCTATGGTGTGGCTGGTTCTCTGGTTGTAGCTGGAGGGAAGCATCTGCCCGCCACCCCTGATTCTAGAACTGGGATGTAACAAGTCAGCAAGTTCCTGTCAGACATGTTGGTTTACACCATGTCAGATTCTGGACAAAATATTTATTTGAGGGTTGAAAAAATATTTAAGTCTTGATAGATGTTTTTGTGGTGGTCAGAAGTGGAAAGTTTTTGATCATTTTTCTTCCTTACTCATAAAGTACAAAACTTGCCCTTAACCAACTTTTTATTTATGACTGACTCAAAAGCTCATTTGTCTTTACTTCTGAATTTTGGTAATATTGCAACAAGTACAGGCCTGATTGAAACCTTTTTTTGTTGTTGCTCAAAGTAAGTTTATCAAAGTTGTTTTTCTTTTCTTTTTTTTTTTTTCTTTAAGAAGAACGAACATCTCCAGATTGCTGTCATATAAATCTCAAAGACGAAAGTCAAAGCTTGGGCTCACTAACAGTGACCCTTTTTTTTTTTAGATCAACAAGATCAAGATGTGATCAAGAAGAAAACCTAAATATTTGGTTTTCTGCTGGGAAATGAGCTTTTTTTTTTTAACCTTGATCTCGATTTTTAGAAAAATCTTTACTCATCTGCAAGGAGGAAATCAAAAGACTGTGTACGTGGAGAATTCGGCATTGACTTAGGTTTTGTTAGGGAGAATTGTTGATAGCTATCTATGTGGACATATGCTTGACACGGTTGGACAACAATCCCATCACCCCCTGGCCCTGGAGCATTAAGAGAATTTATTGCCATCTGTGATCATTAGAAATGTAAATCCTTGATTACATAGATGATAATATAGAACTACCACTAAATTGCCTTCTAAGCATGTTTCTGTGTAATGTGCAGAAGTCTTACAGAGGCTTCCGTTCTGTTATGTGACTTACAGAAATATTTGCTATTAACGCTACCCTTGTAACCACATTGTAACGGGATTTTAAAGTAAAACCTATTCTTGTAGGCAATAAATGTTGCCAATGTAACTGTTCTTATCTCTGACATGTGGACAACAGATTGACCCCAAAGTGAATGTTTTAAAGGTTTAGTAATACTGCAGGGACTGTCACAAGAAATGCTGCTGGGATTACAAAAACTAACCACGAAGCAGTGACTTAGGCATCCAAATGCCGCTTTGGGGGCTTTGCAATGCCATATGGTTCTGATGTATTCTTCCCTGAATGACAGTTTCTGTTTTACTATAACTTAGTGCTACTGTTTAATATGTGTATATTTTTCTCGGTATAAATTTCAGAAAGACTGTTGGCCCAGTAGGCAGCCCCTTGACTAAAAGAAGCATAAATAGCAGCTTTTGTGTGTGGACTTTAATCCTGGTTTCTCTTTAGATTCCTTCGAAATCCTTTTTCAAAGAGTGCTCAGCAAACGGGCCTGTGTTTGGGTATGGTATAGAGGAAGGAACACACGCATGAGCACATGCACACACACTCATGCACACATCCTGGACCTGCTCTGTTGTACCCTCTAAATCTGGATTACGTGTTAGCATGACACAACTGGAAAGACGCAGGGTTGAGTTCATTTAGTTTAGTGGAGTTGGTGAATATTCTCTCCCTACTGCTGATGACATCATAGTTTGGTGGGAGGATCGAACAGTTGCACGTGTCATTATGTTATCCTGCAGAACAAGGCTCTGCATTCTAGCAACACCCCTGGGAGAGTCCCAGGCACACTGGTCAGTGTTGGAGAAGCAGTACTGCGCGTGCAGAATAAGGACATGGGGCCATCGTCTCCTTTCAGAGTGGAGATAGTGATGGGGGGGGGGGGAATGAATATGCATGATGGGGGATGAAAGACTGATAGAGAAGAAGCTAATGGCCACACTGGAATAGCTGGCCACATTTGGATGTGGACAGTAGGAGTCACAGTATCATTTCAGAACAGACAGTGCATGCAGTACATTTCCAGAGTGTGTGCTCTGGCCAGTGCAGAATAAAGGAATGGTCCTCAACCATTTTGACATTACGGATCGGTTTGGTAGACCATTTTCCCGAGGATGGTTGGCAGCGGTAGATTGTTGGAGATTAGCTTTGCGGTGTCAAGCAGCAGCCGGACAGGAGAGGGAAGGCTAAGCTCCACCTCCTGTCAGTCAACAGCGGCCTTGGAGCCTGAGAGGAGCCAGCTGGCAGGAGGCGGTGCTTGGCTGCTAGCCTGTCTTCTGTTGGTTGCTTGTTGTCTCACAGGCTGGTTCTTCCAAGGCCATGGACTGGAACTGCTGCTTGGCCCTGGGGGAGGTGAACCCCTGAACTAAAGGACTGGGCAAAGATCATAGTGCTGCAAGAATGTATGCTTCGTCTGAAAACCATTCGGTAGTAAATATTGGTACTCAGTGATCCCATTTTGGACATCTGCTCTGAACAAATAAACCTTTTTGCACACCTGATCCTACCCGTGGTTTTGCATTAGGTTAAGTTGTGGGACACTCTCACAAGAGTCTATTGTGTGTAATTATGATTTCCCAAGAAGTATCCATGGGAAAGGTAAAGCCACCGTGAAGGAATTGTTGAGAAAGGAAAGGATGAAATCAACGTAGAATATTCCATGTTTTGAGAAAAGTCAATACAGTATAGAAAAGAACAGCAGAAAATTCAACCAAAATACTAATACCAATAATAAGAACCTTGGTTATTTTTGAAGTTTGACACTTTGATTTTCTAATTTATGCTTTTTTCTATTTTGTCTTTTTTTGCCTTTTTTGTTTTTTTGCTATAATTAGGAAAAAATATTTGTTAAGTACAAGTTAAACATACTACCTGGGAAGCCTTTTCCTAGCAAGAATGGTAGAGGCCATGGCCATCTAAGGGGGACATTATCAGTGGGGCCTTTATACTTGAACAATATCATCCTCTGTGCATTTTTCAAAGCGTTTTCTATTTTGGTGATCAGGAGAGCCCATGGAAGAATGGTACCTGGGAACTAGGGCCTGGTTAGAACTTTGACTTTGCTCCAGGTGAGACAGGAAACCCCTGGTGGAGTTTGAACCCCAGAGTACCACCATCTTGCATTTGAGTGGAATTGCATTGGCTTCTGTGTAGAAAGTCCACGTAAGTAGGCACAGGTATCTACAGGGAGCTCAGCAACTGGAGGCAAGTGTCACGGTCCAGATGAGAGCTGATGGGGGCTCAGGTCAGGATGTGAAATGTATAGGTTGTGAACCACGGTTCTATCCCTGCTGAGGGTGGACCAACTGGGAATTACAGACAGCTCCGTTCAGGGTACTAGAAAGAAAAGAGGATGACGCCAAAGATTCTAGCTTGAAGGTCTGATCTGGCACTGGTTGCTGAGGTTGCAAACGTGAGGGAAAAGCAGACCAGCAAGGGTAAGAAATTAGGAGTGTGAAGTGTTCTTGCTGGATCTCAAACAGGCTTCTCAGCGTTCAGTGGGGAGGCCAGGTAGGCCTTGGAGATGTGGATCCAGAGTTGGGAGAAGTGCGGTGGGGAGGAAGTAGCTCCTGCCGTCTGTCAGTAAATAATGATGCTTGCAACCACGGGGCTGGATACGATCTCTGAGAGGGATGGAACCGAAAGGGGCCAGGAGGCTGATCCTGTGGTACCCTAGTATGATGGATGTCTGGAGGTTCAGTCCGGGCCAGGAAATGAGGGAGAAACAGCCAGCAAAGGAGGAAAGCCAGGAGTCTGTGGTTCCCCAGAAGCCGAGAAGAGAAAGTGCTCCATCATGGCTAAAAAGGAAAGTAAGACAAGAAGAGTCGTTGCTCCATTTCACAAGGAGGAGGTCGTTGATAGCCTTCATAACAGTTTCAGTGGAGTGGAGGTGCTAAGGCCTGGGTATTCCTATTGGTCAGAAGGGAATGGTGAAACTCTCAAAATTTTTGCTAAACATTATGGAAGAGTGTAAGAGCTAAAGAAAATCTCACATGTCCAGGAAGTTCAAAAGCTTGTGGGTTCAAGTTCCTGGATTTTCTGTGGTTGTATCATGTACTTGGTTTTGGGTCTCAAGCCATTTCCTACTCTAGCTACAGCTTTTTTGTCTGTTGTGTCTACTTCGTGTTAGTAGCTGGTCACCACAGTTTCTTTCTCTCCTTTGAATTAAAACTAAGAAAGTAATTCCACCTGCGCTTCATCCACCACGCTGCTTTTAGGTGATGGACAGACTGTACCGTGAGTGTGATGCAATGGCTGTTGCTGCCCTTCTGGGGACATTCCATCCCCTCCACACAGAGAGTGCTAGGACGCTGGGGAGCTTAACATGCCGGTTACAGCTTTCACCAGGTGTGGTCTAACAAAGTCCTGTGGCATGGACACTCATTCCATAATGGGTCAGCTTAGGGTCACCTGGCAAGATGCCCAAAGTAACTGAAGAACCATATACAATGAAAGTTCTAGAGAAGTGTAGGCTCTGAGTTTGCTCCTGTGGATTCCAAGGTTCCCCTTCTCCTTGCCTGCACCCACTTTTAGAACAGAGCTGGAGGGTCCTGCAGAGGGGTATGTTAGTCAGCTTTCTGTTACTGGTACAACTACCTGAGACAATCAATGTAGAACAGTTTGTTCCAGCTCACAGTTTTAGAGGTTTGGCCCATGGTTAGTTGGCCCCCTCACTTTGGGTCTGTGGCAGCACACCATGGCAGGAGCATGTAGCAGAGCTAAAGCACTCATCTCATGGCCAGGGAGCAAAGAAAGGGAAGATGAATAAGGGGCCAGTGTCCCGCTATCCCCTTCTAGGGTAGGGCCCTCATGAGCTCCAGCAGGTCCCACAACCTCAGTTCTGGTACCTCCCAGCAGCACCAAGCTGGGGACCACACCATAAATATATAGGCTTTGGGGAACATTCCAGTTCCAAGGTGTAGCAAAAAGACTGGCAGATAGCGGGGGTGGGGCTTTCTAGAAGCCAGCTTCTTGGTGGCACTTTTCTGTCCCAGGTATCCAGGGCTGGCTGCCTGCTTTCTGTGCTCCTGCCATCAGCCTGTACATCTACCACAGTGACTCTGCTCTGGGCCTTCTGAGAATTGCAACAGTGGCACAGTTTTCAGGACTTGCTTATTCTTAAAAGAAGCAGACAGCGTGTCTGACATTTTCCGAAGCATTTTTCTGCAAGTTGCAAAAGGTCAGCAGCTTAAATTTCTCTTCTAAAAATGCACGTGTTGTAATGCTCAGGGAAAAGGAAGAAGGTCAGAATACACCAAATGGTCTAATCTTCATCACCATTATTAACAAACAGGCAGAGCTGGGAGGAAATTACCAGAGGGTTGGTATGATTATCTCTGTTATAAATGATGGGTTTTCCTGGGTTTTCTTCACTGTCTGTCTAGACTTTTTACAGCATGCACCTACTATATTTATAACTTAAATTATATTTAAATATTAGTTTAAAGTCTGATTCTCTTTTAGTCTACTTTGGCCATCCACTGTCTACACTGACACACTGTGGGCTGCTCTTGGAGTCTTGAGTGCTGTGCTGGGTAGGTAGAGAGGACTGGCAAGGCTGGGGGTCACAGGCCAGGCTGGAGAGGGTGGAGAGGAGGGAAGCTGCTGCCAGCACCCAAAGGCCCACAGACAAGTGCTGCCTGGGATACCTGTGCCTCCTGACCTATGTTCTCTCCTTCCTCCTCTCTGCCTTGTTCCCCGCAGGGTGGCAGGGGCATGCACTGTCAGGTGGAGAAGAGAGCCCTGGAGCTGTCACACACTGGGGACAGCAGAATCAGGACACATGTGTGCTTTCCCCCCTGATCTCCCAGAAGCCCTTTGAGGTAGACGTGAAGAATTCCCTGCTCCTCCTTAGTCATGGGAAAGCTTGTGTCTGGGGGTCATGACGCCAGTACCTTCCAAAGCAGAGCCCAGAGTCTTGACCTCCTGTTTCCTTGCACTGGTCAGTCGTGAGTCTCAACTCTTTTGGGCCATTAACTATGTTGAAACAAAAGTTTATATGGAAAAATTTACATGGATGTAAAGAGACCAGACAGCCTAGAGCTGGATTG
The DNA here is from genome assembly GCA_004027205.1 of Ctenodactylus gundi. Taxonomy (NCBI): domain Eukaryota; kingdom Metazoa; phylum Chordata; class Mammalia; order Rodentia; family Ctenodactylidae; genus Ctenodactylus; species Ctenodactylus gundi. The sequence continues at coordinate 430,882 of PVKB01001184.1, read as the reverse complement.
AGAGATAAGGGCTCCCTGTTACTCTAAGGAAGAGGGAGGTGTTCTTTTTTAGTGCCTTTTCTTCAAGGAATAAGGATCTAAGCCATTGGGTCAACCCATATTAGGCCATTAATCAAGCCAGTCGAGAGCACGGAGGACACAGCAGAACACCGGGTGGTGCCTTGGACAAGTTCATTGTCAGATAACTTTGGAGGAAACATGGGCCGGGGCCAGTGATGTTAAATGTTGCAAATAGGTGCAAGAGGGTGGAAATCAATTAAGATATGAACATATAGCAAGAAGAGACCAACATCAATTCTATAAAAGTCTCTGGAGTGAGAAGCAAATGATTCTGCTCAAGGGAAGAGAACCATAAAGAGAACCCACTAATCCCATCATGCCCATCCTCATGACCTCATTTAAATCTAATTATCTCCAGGAGCCCCACCTCCAGATACCAGCGTACTAGGGTATAGAACATCGATTATGGATTGTGAGGAATGCAGGCATGTAATTCATGTCAGACATCTGTCTAACAGCTTTCTTCTGCCAGCTCAGCATAAAGGGGATGTGGTCTGAGGTGTCTCTGCTTGGTCAGTGTTTTTCTTTGAAAACAAACAGAACTAACTAGCCAGAAGGGGTTATAGGAGTAAATGAGTATGTCAGAGGTGGGCATACCTGTAATCTGAACTACTTAGGAAACTGAGGCAGGAGGATTGCAAGTTTGAGGCCAGTCTGGGCAATTTAATGAGACTCTATCTCAAAAAAAGTCCAAGTCTGATATGAAAAATGATGAGAAACTCAAGAGAGAGCAGCAGGTTGAGGGGATTCATGGAAGTGAAAGGGAACATGAGAAAGGATGTGACCCTTAAATTTGCTTTATTGAAGACAGAGTGAAGAGAGAAGCCCTTTCTTCTAAGAGGGCACATGAGAATAAGAGGAATATAGAGGCTTTGCTGAGGCAAATCCAGGGTTCTGGCTGATGGTGGCCATCTTCTTTTTAGTCAGCTGTAGCACATTCATGGAGAACAGACAGAGTTTTTGAAGGCTAAGGTTCTAGCAGATATGAGGACACTATATTAGTCTGCCAGGTGGGTTGTCATAACAAAGTAATGCATAGGCTGGGTGGTTTAAGCAACAGAAATCGACTTTCTGACGTTCCTGTGACTGGAAGTCTGAGAGGAGAGTGCCAGTGTGGTTGAGTTCCAGGGAGGACTTGAATCCTGGCTTGCAGATGGCTGCTTCTCTTCTCTGTCCTCACGTGGCAGAGAGCACATGCTCAGGCATTCGTTCCTTTTCTATGAACCCACTAATCCCATCATGCCCCTCCTCATGACCTCATTTAAATGTAATTACCTCCAGGAGCCCCACCCCCAGATACCATCGTAGTAGGGTATAGGACATTGATTATGGATTGTGAGGAATGCAGGCATGTAATTCATGTCAGACATCTGTCTAACAGCTTTCTTCTGCCAGCTCAGCATAAAGAATTTATGAACAACTTTCTCAGCTTGGTATTGGTTACAGGCACTCCTGCCCGCCTCCATCATGTGTCCTGGAGCTCAGGTGGGAAGGTGTATGTTTGTACCTCAAAAACTGATCCCAAAGCTGTGGCTTTTGATGTCCTAGACTTACATGTTTAATCAGTTTTTAGTGTTTACCATACATGTGCCGCACCCTTTGGCTGCCCAGACCAAAATCTATCAGTCTTTAAACTTTCGGCTTGATTCTGTGGCTCTGTGGCCTGTTTTCTTTCTATTTTTAACTTCCTTCAGACGCTGTGTCCTCCTAGTGCCTGATTTAATAGTCACTTCCATTCTCTGGTCGTCGGCCATATTGGCTGCCGACCCTCAAGGCTACCACATTCCTCTGAGGCTCTTGGCCTGTGTTCCCAAAGACCAGTCCGGCTATCTGTCCTGCAACAAATTTGCCTAAGACCATTCCCCAGGGGGGCTTAGACAGATGCCCTGGGTGCAGGTTGTTGCTCTGGGTTTGGCATGACCTACAGAAGAGCAAGCAGCCAAGGGCGGCCCCTAAGAGGGGATCTGTGAGCAGATTTGAGGGCGGCTGCTCCTGTCCAAGTTCTAGCCGGGATAGCTCTCAGATGTTTGGGTGCCTATGAGGTATGGGTGTGTGAAGGAGTTGGGGTTAGAGAACCTGCTCCAGATCTGGAGGTGAGAGGCCAAGGCTGGCCTGTGGTACCCAAGGGCCTGGGGTTCTTGGCTGTCCTCTGCCTGGAATCACCTGACAAGCAGGGAAAATGCAGGCTCTGATTCAGTCCGCGTCAGAGACACACCAAGCATGTGTTGCCCCGGATAGGCATCTGGGTGGCACAGTGACCTCCAGGCTCTGGAGCCCCCTGCAGGGGTGACCGTTAGAGAGGTGTAGACTCCAGGTGAGGGTGTATTTAACAGGTCCTAAAAGTGAAAGCCTAAACTATCAAAGGTGGCTGACATCAGAAAGAGGAAATCCAGATATCTAGCTGCAGAAAATGCCAACAAGAGCCTCTCTCTGAGGGCAGAGCTGGAAAACAGCGCACTAAGTTCTGGCTCGAGAGTTGCAAGAACTTTAATGTTCACTTTCTTTATTATTCCAGTTATTTTTTTTTTTTGACAAAGTGTCTCACAGTGAACTAGTTGGCTTAGTTGCATTGAGCGTCCATTATTCTGGTGAATAATGACACTGCCCCTCCCCTCACTTCCACTATCGCCCCCCATTAGTTCTGTGAAATAACTGTGTTCTGGATTTCTCATATTAGAAAAACCGTTTGATATTTGACCTTCTGTGTCTGACTTACTTCACTGAACGTGATGGTGTTAAGTTGCCTCCATTTACCTACAAAAGCCTCGAAATTGTCTTTAGAGATGAGTAGACCTCCATTTTGTACATATACCAAAATTTTTATATCCATTGGGCTGTTGATGGGTATTTTGGTGCTTTCCACATTTCAGCTATTATTAGTTGTGCTGCTATGAGCATTGGTATACATATACCTCTTATATGATGCTTTTAACTCTTTTGGAAAGATTCCCAGTGATGTTTTGATGTGTGTTTCTCTAATGGGGTTTACTGGCCATTTGAACTTTTTCATCTGACAATTGCCTATTCATTTCCATTGCCCATTTTTTCATTGGGTCTGAATTTGAGGGGTCTGTTTTTCTTCAGTTCCTTTATATTCTAGTTATGGAAGTCTGAAGGCACAAGGTGAGGCAGGTATGCTGGGTGTGGCAACGCACACCATCCAAGCCCCAGTAATTTTTGACACATGACCAGACTTGTGCATGGCCTCACTTTGTCATGATGGAACACAACTCCGTGATGACTACCAAGCTCCTGATGTTTCTGGATGATGGGTTTGTTCAAACTGTCCAGTTGCTGACAATGCACATTTGAATTGATTGTTTGGTTCCTTGCAAGAAATCACGACACCTTTAAAATCCTACTACCTTATAACATTCCTGTGATAAATGTATACTTTCCATGTCACTTGAGGTGAATTATCATGTTGGGACCAAGACCATTTGCACACCACGCTGTTGTGAACAGTCTGCTTCTCATCACCAGTTATCAGTTGCTTCTAAGAAGGATTATTTTCCTCAGGTTTCATAAGCATATTGCAGATGTTTATATGTGCTATCAAATGAACTTCTTGAATTCATGAGGAACCCAAACATCGAGCTTGCTTATGTATCTCAGCTTCTTCAGGTGGCCATGCACACTTGAATAATGGGTGTTCAGTGTTTCTGCAGTCTCTTGTGTCATGTTGTGTGGATTTGACCTGATCAATGCCTTTATTTTTGTCATTGACCTCGGTGGCCCTCCCTGATGGAGAAGCATCACTGAAATCAGAATGGCCGGTGTGGAACTTCCTGAGCCATCATTGCACTTATGTTCAGTAGAGCATTGTCACTGTAAACTGCACACAGCTTTTCACAAGCTAGATGCACATTCTTCCCGGTTCAGAAGCAAAACGATAAAATGTGGCAAAAAGTTTGGTCTCCCATATTCAACTTATTCTAAAATCTCAACCAAAACTCAACCAGATAGCTCAGTTTTCTTAGAATGAAGCTAGAACTGTCAACTGTCAAATGACACAGCAATAACATCAATGACTCTGATATATTTAAAAGCTGAACTAGTGCCAGCTGTCGCAAAACACGTCATTACTTTCCCAGCAACCCAAATTTGGCTTAAATGTTCAAAACAGTGGGGTGTGTGTGTGTGTGTGTGTGTGTGTGTGTGTGTGTAAATCACATAATTTGGGCATTAAATAAGATATATTATTCCTATGCTTTTATATAAAGCATTAAGACACAAGAAGGAAAATAAATGCAATGGACACACTCCTGTTTAGAAGTCATATTGGTTCTTTTAAGGTCCAAAATACATATCCAGACCACAAGACCTGTTATGAAGAGGATAAAGTAGAGCCACCTTTCTCTTATTCATTCATTCATTCATTTTAAAGTGTAGCTGTAAAAGCTGCTATTAATCCCTCACGATACAGCCTCTTTGGCTTTTGTCTTTGTTGTTGTTGTTACTGTTTAGTACGGACATACAAAAATCCACATTACTTTATTTGTGTCACATGGTGGCCCAGGCTGGTCCCAAACTCACTATGTAGCCCAGGCTGACCTCAGACTCACAGTAATCCTCCTGCCTCAGCTTCTGGAGTGCTGGGATTATAGGTGTGTGCTACACACCTGGTGAGTTTTTAGTGGTGCTGGGGATTAAACCCAAGGCCTTCAGCATGCTACGCAAGCACTCTAACTACTGAGCTATGACTCCAGTTCCTACTTTTCTTTTAAAAGAGAGAAGAAAAGAAAAGCAATAGAAGCCTTAGGCTTAAGAGGAAGGTTGAAATGTGCTTTCCCATTGCTGTTGCCGGCTCCAGCATCCGTGCCTGGGAAGAGTTATCTTTTGAATAAATAGTCTTTACAGGCTGTAATGTTATAAATTCTAGTGTTTTTTTAAGCCTTTACATTTTATTCTTACAGCTTTGTCATAAAACCTGTCTTAATGATTACAAAACAGTCCTTTACTTGTGTGGATGGCAAGTGTTTTGAGAGCTAAGGGCCCTGTCTGCGCTGCGTGGTGTCTGGGGCTCAGAACAGGGCCTGCCTCTTGGCTCCTTCTACTTCCTGGCTTGTCAGTGGAGGTTCTTGATGGTCATAAATACAGTGTAAATTTGTTTTGAGGAAATATGGACAGCTAGGCTGAGTAAATAAGCGAGAGCTCCTATTCGGTAGTAGAGATGAGGAGAAAGGTGAGGACAGAAGAGATCTACCACTGTTTAGATGTGGCTTGCCCACAGAGTAACAGGCCCAGAGACTCTGTAAGGAATTCACTCAGCCAGTGGGGATCCTAAGGCTTGTCCTAAGGAGGCAGGGATGAGGGCCATAGGAGGCAGCCAGTCTGTGTACCCAGCAACCCCTGGGCTTGCAGAACCTCAAGTTGCGTCCTTGACGATGACCCTGGCTTCTGTCCTGTGACCCAGCTGTAGCACTGTTTTGTAATAAGATTTTGGCTTTTACATGTTGGAGGAGATTCCTTATCAGATGTGACCCAGTCTGCTACATGGAGTACTGCCACATCAGTGGTATACCCAACATTCAAATTCCTACATCCCTTCCAGCATAGGATAAAGGACACATGTATAGTAGGATAAAACACACATCAACAAAACAACACCTACATAAGGGGCTCACTGGTGCCTCATTACCAGGGTGGACAGTGGATAGACAGGAAATGAGCACAGACTTAAACAGCAAGTGAAATCACTGTGCCTGTGTCCTTGGCTCTCAGCCTTGTCTTCCTAGGAATCTCCCCTCCATCCATCTCAAGGATCCACTTGAGCCTCAGGGCCCAGCCCCCCGCAGCCTCCTCATGAGTATCCCTGGTCGGTGTTGATCTACTTAAAAGCCCTTGCTCCCTGCATCTCCTGTCCTTGTGGCTTCTGGGAAGGCAGAGAGTGGCATACCCACTGTGGAAGGGCAACACCTCCCCACTCAGGAGTGAGTAGAATGTACACACATGGGTGGATTAATCCGTTTGGTCTGTGCTTCTTGTTGACCACCCATTACCACATGCCAGGCATTGCTGTGGGGCCGCACATGACCAGCACGTGGGAAGTGGTTGCTCTTAGAGTTGAACTGGGACTGCAGAGAGGCAGCAGAAATCACAGCACTGGAGGGCGACTACCAGGACAGCAGAACGTGCAAGCAAGAGAAGCACTTAGCCCGACTAAGACTGCCGGGAGGGATTCCCGGAGGAGGCACCTTAGGAGCTGGGCCTTGAAGATTAAAAATTTAAGTGTAGATGAAAAATATACATGAAACAGGTAAGACACGCTAAGAAGGTCTCGGTTCGGCTCAAGTATGCAACTACCGTGATTTCAATCCCTTTCCTATGCTACTATGTTGTAGCAAATCTTCTCAGTCCTCAGAAACATGGTCACCCTCCTCTTCCTCATCCAGTGGGCTCCAAGGCTGATCAGAGTTCAAGGTGAAGCAGAGGTCCCTGCAGGCAGCAGTGTGAGCGAATCAAAGGTTCTGGGGCCTGTGACGGGAGGCAACCCTGGTCTGTTTCATTTCTTAATGAAGGTCTTTATTTTGACAGGGTCTTGCTATTTAGCTTATTATGTAGCCCAAACTGGCCTCAACTCTTGGTGATTCTCCTCCCTCAGCCTCCTGAACGCTGGGATTACAGCATGTACCGCCACGCTCAGCTTTAGATTTTAAGTATTGATATGTGAGTGACACATGGTAACTGGAGTTAGGACTGAACCCAGGAAATGCAGGAGAGAAAACCCAACTCATATCATCTGATTCCTTCCAGCGGGGGCAGTAGCTTACAACGTTCTCCTTTGATCTTCTTCCAGCTGTTTCCAGTAAGCACGCCCTTTTTCTTTCTTTTCCAGAAAGATTCTCCTATCCCTCTGTCTGCAGCCTGCCTTTTGTAGTCCTCATGATATGACTGCAGTGAGCGTGTCCTAGCGCAGTGCTCACAGCCCTTTCAGTACCCGGGACTGTTTCTGCTGGTCTAACAGGAAGTGGAGCTTAGGCAGCAACGCGAATGATGGAGAGCGGCTGCAAACACACATGCATGCTGGCTCCCTCACCCCACTGCTCAGCTTCCTGCTGTGGATCCACTTCCCAGCAGGGCCCCCCAGGAGTTGGAGACCCCAGCTGAGAGTATAAACACTCCAGCGAGTTAGCTCCAGGCGCCTGATCCGTTTGCTTCATAAGTGTAACGTGAACAAACTAGATATGGAGGAACCGTCTCTCAGACTTTTTGTTCTTTAATAGGTGATGTTGGGGGTAGGAATGCTAGTAGTTAAAAAGCCGGAAAAGGGGAAATTGTTAAGAAAATATTCCCCTTCAAGTCATGATTTAAATACTTCTTAACTTTTTGACATGAAGTTAGAATAGAACTTACCATTGGTTTTATTAACCAAAAAGCTTCTAGGGAAACTATCTGGTTATGAGACAGTGTATCAAAGGTGAAATAGTGTAAAAGCATTAGTTTTGCATTTATTTCTGGTACAGATTTATTCACATCTCCATTTTTTAACTTAATAAATATTTGGCAGGTTACATTTAGGCTTTTAAACCGTCCTGTGAAAATATCTATACATTGCTTTTTCCAAGCTCCATTTACTGATTTTTAGTAAGTTGAAAAACAAACGTGATAACTGGAAGCAACCAAATAGTGATTTGCTGTCCTTCGAAGACTCATAATTCATTTTAGCAATTTTGAATAGTGACTCTGGGCATGGGGTCCTCAGGTGAGATGTAGCTCCTGCCATGCCATTGTGATCAGATCACACGTGCCTCAGGTAGATGCCTTGGAAGGCATCCTGCTGTCTGGCAACATCAGGTCCATTGTTTCTCCCTTCAGAGACAGAGGATTCAGCTGTTGTAGGAGTCTGCGGGCAAACATGGGTGAGTGTTGGTTCCTGATTTGCAGAGGCCAATCAGGCCATATGACGTGTCCGAATGACGTGACTCCGGGGCTGGTCTTTAGCCTAGGCGCATGTGCAGTGGCAATTGTTTGCTAATCAGCCGGCCGGATGCCGGCGCCATCTTGTAATGGCGTTTGCAGGCTCTCTACAACTTCCTGGTTGCTGCTCTCCCGCCCTAGTGGCCTTGCCCTTCCAGGGCTGTGGGCTGGTTCACATCCTCCGCCCAGGAGTGGGGACCCCTGCCCCTACACACATACCCAAATATATTCTCATATGGTATTTTTGGTGTTCCTGTGTTTTGACTAGCCTCTCATCTGAGATCAGGTGTGGAACTTTCCACTTGTGACAAGACATAGTCCTCAGAAAGTTTTGGATTTGGGGTTTTTTGGGTTAGGGTTGCTTTTTCTGTACAGTAAAAATGTGTGGCTGAGCATGGCCTGGGCGAGTGTGATGGAGTAGGTGAAATTTTAACCAGTCTTTGGAGAAACGAAAGGGTAAGAAGTTCAGAAGCGCGTAGTATGCCCTCCGGAAGTTATTCAGGGCTGCGTTGCCTTTTATAATTGAGCCACATTCAGGGCCAACTTGAAAAATCAGAAAGGCAGGAAATTTTGGGATAATACTTACAAAGTGAATAAAAATAAACTTTTAAAAATATTTTAACTAAAAGAACAATTTTTTTCCATTATTAGAACAAATGGTTTAAATTCAGACATATGGAAAAATTTAACTTTCAATCCATTCTAGACTCTAAGCCTACTTCTGGAAGAAAACCCATTAACATAATAGAGTCATGAAACAATTGAATAATAAATCTGGATCTTGTGGTGAAAGCAGCAGATACTTTGAGGTGCATCGTGGTTTCCGAGCTTTGGGATTATTACGTTTTTGCTGGAGCACTGAAGGCGGTGGCTTGTAACACGCTCAGAGCAGGGTGGGCGGGAGGTTCGTAGTGTCCTGTCCTGCCAGAAGTCAGGAGCATTTGGGGGACTGCTAAGTGCAACTTAGAACAAGTTACAGGAGCAGGCAGAAACTCAGAACAACCCTGGTCTTAGAGCAGTGGAAGGGCTCTTTCCCTGGAAAAATACTGGTTCTCAATCCTATTTGATTTGAATATGCAGCAAGACTCTTACTTGGAACCAAAGGAAGAAATGAGAATGAGGGGTACACTTCCTCCTCCAGAGCCTATATCAGGACACTGGATTTCACACAGTGTTTTACGTTATTTCGTTAAGTTTGCTCCAAGAGATTCAGCTTCGTTTCCTGGAGGGCAAGTGAATTGGAGTTTTCTCTTTTTCCTCTTCTCCTTCCCCTCTTGTTTCTTCCTTTCTTTTTAAACTTCTTTCTTTCTTTTAAATAGAGTGAGCTCCAAATTTTACTCTTAATACATGCCTCTGCCATGCTTTAATGCCCTGAAATAATTGAATGAAAATTTTAGTCATCTTATTTATTTATTTTTGTTGTTTTTGCTTTGTTTGGGGATTGAACACAGAGGCTTCACTCTGATCCACACCTCCAGCCCCTTTTTATTGATTATGTCAGAGAGAGTCTCATCATTGCTACATTGCCCAGGTGGGGCTCAAACAGTCTTCCTCCTGCCTCAGTATCCCACAGTGCTGGAATCCCAGACCTGTGCCCCAGGGCCTGGCTTTTGTTTGGTCCCTTTTTAATATACCCAGCCTTGGGTTTCTTCACTTGAGGGAACAGTATCTCAGTTACCTGAAGCTGCATTTTTTTAATCCCACAAGTTCCAATGTGTTAGTCATCTCCATGTGTATTTCCCATTAGCTGAAAGTGAGGTTCCCCACCCCCGTCAGGTGTTAGCTGGTGGAGTTTTAAGACACACAATTGATTTAGCAGCTTTCCAGGGAGAGTAGCTACTCGCAGCCACATTAAACACTCGTGGTAATTACCAGGTGCGTGCTGATTTCAGGTGTGCTTTTAAAACATTAAGTGTACCTTAACCTAAGGAGACGGAGGGGTGTGCCGCGCTGTGGGAGGGACCCACGCAGTGGTTGAACATTCGAGGGCCCCTAGTTTTGTGCACTGGAACAATGCTCATGATGGATTTCGATTATATGCTTGGTAGCTGCTAATTTACAGAAGGCAGGACTACAGGCTTTTTCTGTTTTGGATTTCAGTACGTATCTTTGAGGTATTAGCAGAGAGCATCCTTGAAGGGCAGGAGACAATTACTGCCTTTATGGTTGAGTTCTCATTGTAGGCAAGGTAGAGGCTTCCTGTGCAAGTAATTTTGGAGTCAGCATTTGAGACTGAAGTTTAGTTTAAAGACAAAAAAAAAAAAAAAAGAGTCATCTGTAGATCTGAATCCCTCTTTAGGGTCATTAGATAAACTTCAAAATGTTAATGCTCAAGATGCTCGTGAAAAAAAAAAATTTTTAATTTGGGAGTTTTGGGGATCAAACTCAGGGCCTTTGCACTGAGGTACATCCCCAGCCCTTTTTATTTATTTATTTATTTTAATTTTGAGACAGCATCTCTCCAAGTTACTAAAGTGACCAGAGCTGGGCTTAAGCCTTCCACCTTCCTGCTTCAGCCTCCCGGAGTGCTGAGATTACAAGCCTGCACCAGGCCCAGCTAGGATTTTTTTATGAGTAACAATTGCGACATGAAAGAGCCAGGTCACAACATGTTATTTATGGCTTAAAAAAAAAAAAAGTAACAAGTGACACTCCTGAGTGGTCACACAGAGAGGGACAGAAGGAGGGAGGCAGTGGCTGTGGTGGCAGTGCCCAGCCCAAGGGCCTGTAGCTGTGATTCATGTGCCCCCTTGGGGCCCTGTGTTGGGTCACCAGTGCCTTCTTTTGTCCATTCCTGTGATCTGCACTCTTCACCAAAACACAAACACCGCCTCTGTGCAAGGGAACAGATCTGCCTGTCCTTGGCTCTGTTTGTAAACTTGCTTTAAAATTAGGGTTTAAATTTTTGTTTAATTCCCCGTTTAGTAGTTTTCACTCAGCTTCACATGTTTAGAGCTCTGTGTTGTTTTAGTTTGGAAATCTTCTCTGTTAGAAGTCAAATGCCTCATGAGTAAGGGCTGACTTGCTCTACACTAAGTGGGCTTCCTGTTTAAAAAAAATCTACGTACTTTGCAAAGGGGTAAAATCAGATATAAAAACCTAACATTATTAACATCATGACATGAGTGTTGGTTGTTACTAACTTGGTTTCAAAAGCCTCCGTTGAGCTCCTGGTCTGAAAAAAAAAATAAAGATACTAGCATTCTCCTCTCTCCTCTTTTGCTGGTACCCAGGGTAACAAGCCTGGTCTACAGAGGACATTTCCAATTTTAGAACGGAAAGTCCCATATCCCCAAGCACCCTCATGCCAAGATGGTTGGCCAACCTACCTGTGACCTTCCCGCAGTTTGCTTGACTGTAATTTTTACTGCATCCCAGTTTAAAATATTTGTCATTTTTTGGCTGTGTTTTTGCTTTGCCTATGGGATGTTTCAAAAAAAATGAGATCCAGTGTGCAAATATGACTTGCTGTGGAGCCAGGTCATATTATTAGATCCAGAACTCCCATTCAGGATGACTGAGGTCACCCCCTGAAGGAGGCACACCGGCAGGCTCATGTCTTTGTAAGCACTCTGAGGCACCTCTCTGGCTGTGGGTTCTATATGCTGTTTATGTCTGTCTTGTACCCCATGTTCTCTAGATTTTTTCACTTGGTGGGCTGTTCAATTTTTGATACATAATATGTGTGGATGCTGAGCTATGTCATTCCTTTTTTTAAAATGTCTGACTTTTCTCTTGCCCTTGACCATTTCATTCTAGATTCACAATTATTGTTCCTCAATGTGGAAGTCCTTGTACTTGTGGTACTTACAGTCTAGTAGAGCTAATAAATCTGATGTTAGATTAATTCTTACAGCCTGATTGTGTTTTTCATTTAGAAATATTTTTGCTTTATTTTATTTCTGTAATTTCACCATGGCTTTTTCACTAATTCTGTGTGTGTATGTGCGTGTGTGTGCGTGTGTGTGTGTGTGTGTGTGTGTGTGTGTGTGTGTGTGGTACTGGGAATTGAGCCTTCGACCTTCACATTGAGCTGCATCTCCAGCCTACTTTTTTTGAGACAGGGTCTTGTCAAGTCACTAAGTTGCCCAGGCCGGGCTCCAACTTGTAATCCTCCTGCCTCAGCTTCCCATAGTACTGGGATGACAGATTTTGAAGTTTTCTTTTTTGGGGGACAGGAGGGAGGGAATCTTTATGGTCTAGATTCTGGATTCTCTTTTAGCTCAGGACATTCTGCTCCACTAGCATTCATACATTTTTTTACCTGTGTCTTTTCTCCAGTAGAGGGACTTGAACCTTTGGCATCCATTCTCCGTACCTTACCTTTTCACCTTCTCTTTATTTTTTTGTTGTACGTTTTGAAAATTTCTGTGACTTAATAATCTGTTTAATAATTTGCTTAATAATCTGAGCACTTCCTCATTCTTGTTCATGGATGAAATGTGAGTACCTGTGGCTACTGTTCTGGCTCTTACAATGGTACTGTTCCCATAGATGATTTTCTTGGTTGCTTAGAATTTTTCTCTTCCAGCATCAAAAATACTTATTCTGCCCTAAAAGCTATTCTGATTGCCACCCCCCTCCCCAAGCTCATGTCCATGGGAGGTTCTGAACTGCCGGTCCCCCTCAGCCAGAATCTCTCCTTTCTCTTCACACTCAATGACCTTTGTTGAAAACTTTCTTGTTGTAGCCTCTCCCACTGTACTGAGAGTCACCCCAGCTAGTGAAGGCTGCCCAAAAGAATGAAGTAAATAAAGGTGGCAAGAGGAACAGAACCTTCCTTCCAGGCCTGGGAGGGGAGGGTGGGCCCTCGGTGAGGAAGGCTGTTCCATGATTGGGAGCTTATATTTCTACTTCTTACCTAGAAATTTATTGGATTGAAAGTTAAATTCTAAAATTATTTTATATACCAAAATTCTTCTAAGAATTAGTCAAGATGACCAAAATAGAAGCTATTAAAAGTCTCTTTATATAGCAGGAAATAGAGTTATAAACCTGGATGCATTCCTGAAATTTCTTTGTGGTTTGGCCTCGGTAAATTACTACTTTCCTTACAGCCTTTAAAACATATTTAGACTTAAGTTTAAAGAGTGAGAACCACATGTGTAAACATCATTGAATGCCATTCTTTTAATGAATGGGAATGTTATTTGTATTCTTTCTTAATTTCCTCCGTAAAGCCCACTTCTTCTGGGAAGGCTTTAACTTATATTGTCCTTGCCATAAAAAGTGAAAGGCATTCACTTAAGTGATTTTAACTTAGCCACCAGAGTCCCATTATTGCTACTGAGAGCGACTTGGTCCAGATTTTTTGAGGAAAAAACAAAAAAAAATTTTTGGATCATGTCTTAGTCCCTTTTTGTTACTGGGATGCAGTACCCAATATCCATAAATTAAGGGAGGAACGGTTTGTTGTAGCTCATAGTGTCTGGAGGTTTCAGTCCATTCGGGCGTGGCCTACAATAAAGGAAGGGCCTGGCGAAGGCCTAGCGGGAGGGAGGGACACTGTTCACAGCCCAGGGGACAGGAAGCAAAGCTATCCAGGAAGGGTGGAGGAATGCACTCCTGGATCCTTCCAGGTCCCATCCCATGGCCCGCCCTGCCCATCAGGCCTGCCTCTCAGCGTAGGAAATAAGTTGGTTAACCCCCGTGATTGAGTCACCTTCCAGACACGCGAGGCCTCTGGGGACATTTCAGCTCCAAACTATAGTAGACTATTATCTTAAAATAGGAAATGACAGGACGTATGTCACTGGAATAGAGAACAAGCGTGTTTAGGGGCTTTGAATGACCCTTGTCTGTGCCTTGGTAAAGAAGTTTGGCCTTTCTCTACTTTCATTTTCTTTTTGAAAAATAATTTTGCAGTTTGTGTAGTAGTGAGAGAGTGGGGCAGGCAAGTGTTAGGAGCTGATGGCAAGGGGCTGTCCCGGACTGGGCCAAGGGGCCCTCAGCCACCTCAGAGTGAGTGAGGAGCAGAGGCGGCCTGTGCTCACGTCTGCCAGTGCAGGTGGGATGGAGATGGAATCAGAGGCGGACCCGGGAGAGGGCCGTGTGTGATTTGTGTCCGAAGGCCATGGGGCAGGGCAGCAGAGATGGCTCCTGGCCAATTTGGAATTTTTATTCTGGATTAATAAGCTATACTTCCACTAGACTAATTTACTGGTGGCTTTTTTTTATGGTATTGGAGATCAAACCCAGCACCTGTGCACTAAGCTGTATCCGTAGCTTCCTGCTCACTCGCTTGCATTCTCTCCTTCTTTCTCTCTCTTTCTTTCTTTCTTTCTTTCTTTCTTTCCTTTCTTCCTCTCTGTCATTCTGAAAATTGAGCCTGGGACCTTCACTGAGCTATATCTTTGGCACAATTTTATATTTGAATATGAGACAGAATCTCACTAATTTGCTGAGTAGCCTAGGCTGGACTTGAACTTGCAGTCTTCCTGTCTCAGCCTCCCAAAGTGCTGGGATTACAAGCCTGCTTACAAGTGGGGTTTTCAGAGCTGTAAGGGGCCTTGGAGATTCTTATGCGACTCTCATTTTGAAAGTGACAAAACCTAAAGCCTCAGTGGGTGCAGTGACTCCCTAGGTCAGATGGACAGCTCATTCATAGCAAAGCTGGGTTTGGACCCAACTCTCAGACTCTAGAGCCAGAGCTCTCCCGGCAACGCTGCCCACTGGGTCCCACGTGGAGTCAGCCAAGCACAGGTGAGCCCTGATCCCACCTATAGGACTGAGAACCACTAGCTGATGACATGGAAGGTGATCCTGACAGGCCTGTTTTCCTCATTATCTCATGGCCACCCCTTCCCACGGTCCCTGCCCCTCTCAGGTGCACATTCTTGTGTATCGCATTCTCAAGCCAACCTCGTCCCCTCCCTGAGAAAGCAGAAGTCCTGCAAGAACTTTCCAGTCCTGCAAGAACTGCCCTTAAGTCTAACCGTTGTCATCTTCCTGCCCTTTTTATAGAAGCAAGTGCACCCTCTAGACCGGGGGTTCTGGGCCCTCCTGTTTTTTCTGAGATACTTTTGATTGTTCTTCCTCTTCCAACGTTTTCAATCTCTTCTTTCAAAGATGTGTCCAGACTCGCCCAGTTCAGCCCTGCTCAGAGCCCCTGTCCGTCTCCCAGCCATTGTAGCGCTTTCTTTCAGGTGGGTCTGCAATATGGTGCTCCAGTCCTCAGCCTGGATTGTTTCTGCCCCGGCCCTCAGGGTGCCACAGAGCTGGCCTCAGCAATTAGCGGTGGCCTCCAGCGGCTAACCCCAGTGAGCGTCTCAGTCCTGGTGAGCCGCCGCCTGCTGGGCGCTGGGTGTGCCATGACCCTGAAGCAGGGGGTGCTAAACGCATACACGGGCTTGCTGAATACTCACACCGGAAGAGCACGGTTCTCACTCATTTTTACGGTGGAGGTTCTGCATTTGGCTTCTCTAATAGGTGCCATATTTCTGTTTCATAAGAAAATACAAAGGTTCTTTGGACCTCTATAAAGTGAGTGTTGTTCCTTATTCGGAATTTAGTTCTACTGTCTCGTGAACAAATGCCCATGCTTTTCCATATCCTTGAGTAGCAGGGCTAATCTTGCTCATAAACAGAACTTGAAGAAATATTCCCCTGCTCGTGGAAACCATCCACACATATTCCAAATCAAATTTGCTCAAACATAAATCAGCTATGTAATACAGTCTAAACTGGCAAGAGAAATGGCAGAAAATCCTACTGGTTTCCTGTGAAGGGAACTATGAAATTATGCAGAAAGGGCTCTCTGGGAAGTCTGGGCAACCTGGAATGCTTTTGAAATGGGAATCCAGTTAAGTTCTGGGCCTTTTCCATCACAGAATAACTGTGAGTACACACTAGATATGGTAATGAATGTTTAGTAAAAGTATAAATAAATAAATACCCAGGTAGCTTAAGTAGAGACTGGAAATGGCAAAGTTTCTTTCCATGTACCAGTTCTCACTCTCTTCCTCGTGGGCTGCATGATTTTTCGTATTTCCTCCCTGTCGGGAAATCCAGCCTGTCCGTAGTCACTGAACCAGTACGTTCCAGGGAGCGTGGGCTCCCCTAATGCCGGGGAACATGGGCACAAGTACATCACATGGAAGTCAGTCCTCCATATTCCCGTTTCCTTTTGAACCTGAAAGATGACTGAAACATCCTCAAGACGGATGTTAAATAAAAACTCTGTGATGCTCTTGGTAGTTCACTTATGGAAGAAATTGGTATGCCAAGACCTATATTTCTTGACTGATGGGGGAAGGTTAAGAAAAAGACGGAGGGTTTCAGTAGAAGAAAATTACCTTTCTAAATGCAACATTTGCAAGTGATAGCATAGGATTTTTTTCCTTGTATGTTACCTGAACACAAATAGTGTTTTTACAGAAAAGACTTTTTTCTAAAGATTTGTTTTTCACTATTAAGTAGGTAAACACAAATTCAGATGGTTAAAGTTATGTCTTAAAAATTTTTTTTATTAAGAACCCAGCAGAAGGAACCCAATGTTCTGATCTTCTACAAGATCTATTTTACTTAGGAGAAGCCTAGTGGGCTGAGCCACGGCCCACTATACTCTGCTCACGTCAGGGGTATTTCCCTGGGTCTGGTCATATCGCTCTATTTGACTCTGGGGTCACATAATCTAAATTGCTTTTAATTATTGATCTAGACTGAAAACCAGCTTTTGATCTTTATAAAGGGTAGTGCTCATAAAAGGTTTCTACTGAGAAAATGTTATCAATTTCTATAGCTTTCTCTGTTTCATATGTGCACAATCTGCCAAAACCTTACTAATTTTCATAGTCACCTTCCTTCTGCCTATGTTGGATCCTGAAAAGTGCTTTACTCTTGATAATTCTCCTCTGCTGGTGAGCTAGTGAGCTCCAGATTTTAGTATTAGAGGTGTTTTATGTATACACTGTCAAAAGCACAGGCTTGTAATCCCAGCAGTGTAGGAGGTTGACACAGGAGGGTCACAAGTACAATCCCATCCTGGGGAACTTAGTAACTCAGAGAGACTTTGTCTCAAAACCAAAAACAAAAACAGGCTGGGGATGCAGCTCAGTATGAAGGCTCTGGGCTTGATTCTCAGTACCACAAAAAGAAAAAGAAGAAAGATGGAAAAAAGGAAAGGAAAGGAACAAAGAAAACGAAAGAGATAAAGAAAAAGTAAAGATACTGCACCAGTGCAGCTGCCTCTGCACAGTCTCTAGCCGAGCCTGTGGCAGCCTACCTGCTGGCTGGAGGCCCCGTGGGTAGGCTTAGCTGGATCCTTAGCACCTGCACTGGTAAAGCACTGGTTCTCAGATGTTCGATGCAGCCAGGGCATTTTAGGGTTAGCACCAGCTGCTTGGATGCTAGGGAAGTGAAGTTGGGAAAGCGCTGATAACCGTGTTGTGGTGCCTGTAGTTTTGCCTCCTGTCCAGCCTGGTCACTGGTGTGTCCTAAGGAACCCAGCATCATGGCCAAGGCTGTTTTTCTTTGTAACCCTAGGGCCTGCCTATAGCAGCAATGTTGTGTGTAGAACCATGATGGTCACTCATTCAAGCATCATGTACCCCGCATTTTGCCCAGTGTCACTTCCAACATGGATGGCCTGGGGGCACAGGCCTGTAATCCAGGCACTCTGGGAAGCTGAAGTAAAAGGATCTTAAGTTCAAGATTTAGCAGTTGAGTGAGGTCCTGTCTCAAATAAAAATGGCTGGAGATCTAGCTCAGAGTGAAGGCTTGGGTTCAATCTCCAGTCTCAGAGAGAAAGAGAGAGAGAAATACTGGATTCTCCAGTTCTATTTGACCAACTTTTCCTATGAGGCTCTTCTTTGTATGACAAGGAGAGGGTTATATGGGGAATTTGTGAGAAGAGTCACCTATTAGAATTCCAAATCTTTGATTAAGTATTAGAATTAATAATCTCAAGCTGGAGGAATAGCACAGAGTTAGAGCGCTTGCCAAGCAGGTACAAGGCCCCGAGTTTGATTCCCCAGCATCACATGAGCTGGGCATGATGGAGCACACATGTAATCCCAACACTCAGGAGGCCGAGGCAGGAGGATTGCCATAAATCAAAGGCCAGCCTGGGCTACATAGTGAGTTCAGGACCAGCCTAGGCTGCAGGGCAAAAAATAATAATAATAATAATAATAATAAAAAATCTCAAGTCAAGTGCAAAGAATGATATAAAAAAGTGGTGTATGTTTAAGTTTTTTTAAAAAATGATCAAAGTAGAAGACACACTGGCATTAATCCCCCGCGCCCCCTCAGATCACTTCCCCTCACCTCAGACACGCTGACCCCGTCGCTGTCAGTGTTTCGGAAGCGGTTCAGGAAGTCTTCCTTTGTGAATGTCTTTAGTTGCTCCGTCATTCCTGCTTTGATGTCCTGAATTGATTCCAAATATTTAGTTCCGTGGTCATTTAGACTTCAAGAAAGAGCCAGAAGTCGCATGACACCAGAGCTGGCGAATAAAGTTGGTGATGACGTCCCGGAACGTCCTCACAAACCTGCCCCTTCCCGGTGTCTCGGTGGCCACACTCACTGCATTTGTGGTTGCACCTCATAAAGACAGAAGAGAAGACATCTAGAATGGCTCTCTCATCAAGTGGCGGACAGGATGGGACGGGAGTTCAAAGCTAATGGGGCGGACTGCACGATGCAACAGCGCCAAGGTGTCTTTTACTGGGTTTTTAAAATTTCAATATGAACCATATTTTTGATCATCACTTATTGCTGTGGCAACTATTAGTTTTTTTTTAAATATACATGTTATAGTAATTGAAGGTTTGGCTCATCAAAACCTAGCAGGCAGGGTTCTTGCCTGTCTGCTTTTGGATTCTCCTTGTTAAATCTCACAACAGGGGACATTGGGATCTGGCCCAGATTCGAGAATCATCAGGCTTGGGTATCCCACATCTCAAAAGCATTTTAAGAACTTCAATTAGAGTTAGGACCTGTGGGATCCAGGAATTGTTACAAAATGAACTCCAAAACTTGCTTTAAAAACTCCACTCGTCCCATAAATTTTATTTCTCTGCAGCCTGCAGATGTTGGCAAGTCATGCAAACCTGATGTATAACATCTGGTTTGACAAATTGCTCCTAATATAGCTGACAAAAAAATGTCATTGAAAATAATTCAGTTTATTAAAAACTGCTTGGTGTGTGTACTTTCCCCAAAAACATACCCATTGGATGAGGAGGTAGGTTTCCTGGAGATACTGCTCGTTACCCACTCGGTAAGACTGAAGAGATAAGATATTCACTGCATCCAGTCAAACTGGGGTAGAGCTAGTAGGTGATAGGGAACCAAGAAATACTGGCTATTGAAAGATTTATTGTCCCCATTTTCAATCATCTACATTTCTAATTCCAGGTGATTTTTGTTTGTTTTTATTTTTATTAGATTGAACCCCTCTAAGTCTCTCTTTTTTTTTTTTCTTTTCCCTCAGTACTGAGGATGGAACCCAGGGCCTTCACACGGAGATATAGTCCAGCTCATTTCTTGGCTTTGATTTTGAGACAGGGTCTCACTAAGTTGCTAAGTTGTCCAGGCTGGGCTTGAACTTGAGATCTACCTCCCTCTGCCTCCCAGAGTGCTAGGATTACAAGGCCTGCACCCCTGGGCCCAGTTTAGATTTCTTTCAGAAAAAGGAATGGTAAATTAGAAATGGAAGTTGACTTTGGTTCGCAAGGAAAACTATAGGGTACATGTCTTAGAAAGTCTCAATAGTAGGAATGTGTGTCTGTACATAATAAATTCTAAGTGCTTGTTGAAAGGATTAAAAAAAAAAACAATGCTAAAGTATTTAAGAAATCACCTGAATGAATGAAAACTCAAGTGATTGTCTTCTTACATTCTTATTCTAAAATGTTGGGTCATTTTAATTCTCTAGCCAAGGATCCCCAACCCCTGGGTGCATTTTCGTATGAACCAGACTTAGAGGTACTAGTCCTCCAAGACAGGAGGAGCCTTTGAAGGACAGTCTTTAACTAAACCTGGTGTCAAAAAGTTTGGGGGGCGCTGCTGTAGCCCAGCTTCCTCAGCTAGTTTCTATTGTGAATTCTGTAGCTGATGGATTTTGTTGATTGTGTCAGGACAATTGTGTGTGTGCAGATAGCATTACAGAAACAGAGCCAGGTTCTTCGAGAGAGCTAATAGAATGAAAAAAAAAAAAAAACTTTTGACAACAAAGAGGTAGAAAAAGACTATTCTTGGTCCTCTTCTTATTTTTGTTGTTTTTCTGTGTATTTCAGTTCTTTTACTCCTTCTTTCAGGAATTTTGCCATTGTACAGCAGTCTGTCCCTCATTTCTCATCAGCCCTTAAGTGGATCTCCATCTTCACTTTGTGTTCATATGTTGTACACAAGATAAATTCTGGGCTGAGAAGCCAGTTTTGGGGCTATTGTACAGTAATAATTGACATTTTGTGGAAAATGCTTACACTGTAGATATTTGCACAGCCATTATTGTAAATAAGAAATGTTACCATCAAACATGACTTTAAATCATTTCTTGTTTAAATCTTGCCTGACTGAGAAGATTAAAAGCTGTTTTTAAGCTAGATGTGGTGGTCCACACCTGAAATCCCAGAACTCTGTGAGGCTGAGGCAGGAGGACCCTAATTTAGCAATTTTAGCGGGACCCTATCTCAAAATTTAAAAATAATAAAAGCTGGAGACTAGGTTAGTGCAGTGGCCTTGGGTTTAATCCCCAGTACACATGCAAGACAGAACCAGAACAAAACCTTGCTTTTACCAAGTCGCATGATAAAACAGGCCTTTTATTTTATCCTTCATATAAAAAGCAGAGTGGGTCCCTTTTGCAGGTGAGTTCATTACCATCAGTTCTGGAATAGCCACAGTTGGGGCTATGGTTGTTGTCACATAGCTTGTCCTTTCTCCTCGCTCTGAATGTTGTCTAAAATTATAGGTGAGCTTATTTTAGACACTGTAGCTAAAAAAGACATAGCACTCTATTGGACTTGTGTTCCTTTTTACAGAACCAACCTTGACATTTTATTTATTTTTGTACTCAGTCACGTTAGTTGCCTTTTGCCTATAGAACTTATTTCAGACATTGCCTTGCTTGTCGTCCAGGCTATAAACTTAGCGTTGTTCTTGGGCCAGAAGCAATAAGAGGTGGTCTGTGTCACCAGAGCTCAGTGAAAGGCAACCAGCGTTTTCTTGGCATAAATAGAATGCTGATGGGTTTTTTTAGACATTTCCCTAACTTTCAGATGTATAATGAAGTTTTGATTTTTTACATTAAATTTATTTGTATTTAATGCCTCAAGTCCAGTACATTAGTGGATTGTGCATTTCAGATAATCAAATATTCTTAATGTGGATTTCTTCTGAAAATTCTACTTTGAATTTATAGAACAGCCCTGAGGTTCTCAAGTGTTTACCTATAAATAAGCCCTGGAGATGATAAAAGGCCTCTGCTATGCTCATATTCCTTTAATGACCAAAAATACCAATTCATTGGTTTACCACATATTGAATATCCTACCTACAAAGTGGTTTTTTTCTTTTTAAAAATACATTAAAATTTTTTTATCATTCCTCTTGAGGAAACCATTATCCTCACATAAATATTTCCTTAAATGTCTTCTGTAGAGATGCCTTGAGCATAATTTCTCTGAACTCAACCCATTTTTAGATTGTCTTCGTATTCACTTGTTTGTGATTGGACATTACTGCTGCTGGACAAAAGCCATGTCTTTTCCATGAGATTTCAAATTTCAAATCATCTTGTGATACTCTTACCATTGCCAATGTTTTTTGTTTTGTTTTCTAATTAATTTTAAAAATAATTATTGATTTCCATCTATTATACGCTAGATCTGGTCTTTCTATAGGAGAATTCTGGCCTTTTTCACATCCAATCTTTTTATTGCCACAAAAATGAGTCCTGATATCTTATCCACATTCTATAAATAAGAATTATTAAAAAGAATCTCTAAGTGGAAAGCAATTGATTTGTTGTTGTTGTTGTTGTTGTTGTTTTTCTATTACAGGTGAAGACAGATGTTAGCAGCTATGCATGAGTTCACTGACAAGGTGAGCTTGGAGTACAACCACGGGCCACTCACCTTTGCTGACCCATGCATAGGAAACATATGTTCAAAGGTTAATATGTTGTCATCTAGGTGTATTCCGTATTTTTGTATAAATACACCCTGGAGGCCAAACATTTCTGTTTTCTGTCTTAAAAACAGGAAGCTATTTTGTGGGACAGAATAACAAATATTGTCAGCAAAGGATGGACAAAAGAAAGTGCAGACGTCCAAGCAACATCCACACAGAGGAAAGATGGGGTCAGGAAAACGTCCACCCTGCGGGACCCGCTCGGAGCCGTTTCTTCCTGTTGACCTGCTAGGGCCAGGGACTTTAGTCTTTCCTTAGGTGGCATTTAAATGCTTTTTATTGGTCAGGAAAGTTTTGTTGGTCCTTTTACCTTCTTCTTTTTCTTTAAGATTTAAATGGTGGTGCTTGGAAAATCCCAATCATCAACAAAAGGCGAAGGAAGGAAGGGAATGTACCCTTGTGCTGAGTCCAGGCACTCTTTTCACTGCATTTCTTTCCTAAGTACTTTAATATGTCATTAATGTGTCATGCTCTGACCCCACTAAAAGCTTGTTGCTAAGAGCCTGGAGCGTAGCTCAGTGGTTAGACCACTTGCTGAGCATGCACAAGACCTGGGTTCAGTCCCCCAGCACCACATAAATAAGAGCTGGGTGTGATCGCGCATGCCTGTAATCCCAGAACTTGGGGAACTGAGGAAGGAGGATTGCTGTGAGTTCCAGGCCAACCTGGCCTACAGAAGCAAGGTCCTGTCTTAAAAAAGAAAACTCAGCTCATTGTCAAGACGCCCCAGTGGTGAAGTGATGATGCTGCTTGGCTGTGAATCAGGTGCTTACGAAAGTGTTTGGAAGATGGGAAGAAACTCAGTCTGGCGAGTTTACTGGACTTTATATTTTAATTTTACACCAGGTCTCTCTTTTTTTTTTTTTAAACAAAGCAGTAAAATAAAAACAAACTTAGAAGCCTGTAAGTGCCGTAATGGGTTAGTCTTGCTGCTTTAACTGACAAAACACTAATGCTTCATTGTAATCATAAATATTTGATGCGTGCATTCTTCCTGAGGTACTCGGAGTTGTTACAAAGGCAAGTGTTGTTTCATTGGAGTGGCGGTTGTTTTGCCTGGATCCCTGCTCATCAGTGTTTTGCTAACTGTTTGATAACATTGGGTTTCCTCCCCTAGCCCTTCCTTATTGGAAGGAAAGTCCCTGTGGTCTTTGGCTTAATTTAGGTCTAGATCATTGAACAGCTAAAAAAAAAAAAAAAAAAAAAATCAAGAGTTCCTGGCCCAGAGCTGACTTCTCTGTTAGGCACAGTGCTCAGGGCTCACGATTCTTGTGATGTACCATGAAAATATTTTAATTTTAGTTTCTTTTAAAATAAGGAGAAAACTGATAAGGATGATAAATATATACTATGAAACCCAACTTAGATTACAGTTGTCTTGATATCAATGCTGTTGCTAAGTATAATTTCTAATATTTTTTATGGAGACTACAGGGCCCAACAGCCACAGGAAGCCTCATGTGGTCCCACAGTGTCACCCTCAGGTATGTGTGACAATCATTTAGTGCTTTTTTTTTTTTTTTGTAAAGAATCACAGGCCTCTTTCTGTCTTTCTTTTTCTGAAGTGATTCTGGTTTCTGGGCCAAGATCCATTTACCGCTCAGAGAGACGCACGAGGGTCTTTCTACAAAGAAAGAGAAATGACATGTCACTAGGTTCAATCCCTGTGGTTATTCAGTTTTCCCAAAGTCATGTAAGTGTTTTTCCCGGCTCATCTGCAGGGATACGAAATGTGATGTGGTGCTCAGGAGAGAGGGGAGCCGCAGGCGGGGATCTTGCACCAAGTATGTCCTGAGGGTCCCATGTCCCTTGGCCGACTGCGCCTCCTTGTTGCTGGGCTGGGGATCCAGCACCACAGTTCTTCTGTAGCTAAAGATGTCTGTGGCTACATGTAAAGATCTCTGTGGCTACATGTAAAGATCTCTGTGGCTACATGTAAACATTTTAGTGGTTGGGAATCCTTTGGTTTTCTTCCTTTTCAAAGTCGTGACCCAGTTTTGGAGAAAATGTTTCATCAGTCTTCGACATCAGTGCGACTAAGGATTGTGCAGAGTGCCTTTGGAAAGTTGCTGACTGACCAAACGCATTCTGCATGTCTGAGGGACATCTTTTTTTCAAATATAAACTCCCTGAGAACTTGGATCTTGGACCGTTTTATTTGTTGCTATAGACCTCGGGAAAAGACAGACACATCAAAGAAGTTCCAGTGTTTGCTGGAAAAAATGAACTCATTCCCTTCTTTAGAAAAGTATGTGTGCTTGTGTGCGTTGGGTAGGCGAGCAAGCGGCCGAACCTTGGGCTCTCAGAGGGCAGATGTCTTGGTATATCCCCCGCCGTGCTGCGGCAGGAAGCAGTGACCCAGCAACACTGTCCTCTCTAGGCAGTAAGGCAGCTGATGTGCCGACATCACAAAGTCAGGGGTGGCCACTTAATGAAGTTAGGTGGGAAGTGCAAGAAATTCTGAAGAGAATTTGTCTGCTCTAGCTATTGAAGAGCTAAGACTGAGTTCATAAACAGAAAGGATCAACTAACTCATCGATACGAATGGATTAGGTAGCCCTACCTTATAGAACCCTCCCCCCTTTCTTCTTCTGTACTGGACTTCACCCAAGGCCTTTGCACTGAGCTGTATCTCTGGCCTTCTCATTTCATTTTGTTTTGTTTTATTTTGAAATAGGGTCTCACCAAGTTGCTAAGTTGTCCAGGTTGGGCTTGAACTTGCAGACCTCCTGCCTCAGCCTCCCAGAATGTGAGGATTTTAGGTATGAACTACCATCCCTGACTCAGAATCATTTGAAAAGTCAGCGAAGTGGAGGCTTGTTTTATAGACACTCTTGGTTTGTTCACCTGCAGGGAATTAGAAAAATATTAATTTCCTGTTGATATGGAGTGTGTGTGAGTGCACGCACGCACATGTTCAGTTCAAGACCATACATTTTTTAAGTTTCACAGAAAAACATAGATAATTTTTTCTAGATAAAGTCCTCCTTGCCATCTATTCTGCGTGGCTCTCTGCCCAGGGTTCCCTGTACCCTTTCTCTTTGATGTCACGGAGGAGTGACTGGTCAGCTTGCACCACGAAGGGCAGCCAGAGAAGCAGAGAGATCCCACTAGCAGCGCAGTGGCGTGACGGGCACTGAGGTACCACCTGCATCTAAATCTGTATTTCTCTTTCTGGTGGCTTTTGGGCCTCTTATGCTATCGAGTCACATAATTGGACCCAGACAGCTTATTCGTAAAGATGCCGTAGGTTAGAAAAGGCCCATTTCCACCCTGGCCTTTGCCATTACTAAGCACAGCTGTGCTCTGTGGCCCAGGGCTTCGGTGGAGAGTGGGTGTCACTCTGTGGTTTGTCCCATTCCTCTCTGAGGTGCTCTTCCTGTCCTTCAGGAGAAAGAGGACCACACACCGAGTTCACCCAACCTTAGTAAGTGCCTCCGTGCCACCATTGTGGAGTTGGAATATTGTAGCTTTTACCCCTGAGGCTCACGCACAATCTGAATTGTTCGGCAGAGGCCCAGGAAGGAGTCAACCCTGCACATGTCTTGGTGGGTCTTACAGATGACCTTGCCTCTGTGTCCCAGGGCTCATAACCAGGGCTATATAACCCTTGCCCAGGACTGGCATATTTGCTGGAGGATGGCTAACAGGAGAGTCGTCAGTGACAACAGCATTAATGATTTACATGATGAGGATGTAGCTTGCAGTATCGAGCTAGACATCGCTAATAATGCAACTGTCAGGCAGAATTCTTGGCAGAATGCTAGAGGATGGGGACTTAAGTGCAATGTGTGATCTTTAAAAAGTCATTGAAGTACTTTGTTTCCATTACTTCCCTTGCAAAATCCCCCAATCATCTCTTGATATAGTGATGTCATGAAATTGATTTTTGAAAACTATATAAAGATCAAAAGTGTTGCACAAACTAATATATGAGTCATGCAAATACAACACGGAGTTACCGTCATTCTTGGAGATGTGTGGATTCACCTAAGCTATGAGCATCTCTTTCTCATAAAAACAAACACACCTAGGAAGCTGGCGACCTTCAGCTGAGGGGGAGATGAGACACCCTGTTTGGGGTCTTTGCTGTAGACCCTTGAGTTGCAGGTAGTGAGAGGCGTGGGGCTATCCTCACTACTCCTGAGTGAAAAGGGGCATTGGTTGTAAAAGAAGATGGAAAGTTTGACCCTGATTACTCTTTGGACTGGCCTGAACTCATTACCCTTTTTCTTGCCCCTTTGTCACTTTTAGAATGAGAATGTCTGTTCTTTGCCTGTCCCAGTATCGTGTCTTAGAGTGTTTGGGAGAAAAGACTCGCTGGGCTGGTTAATGGTGAGAGCACTCACCTGGCATGTGCAGGGACCTGGATTCGACCCACGGCTCAGCTAAAAATAAGCCCCAAACAAAACGAGTACCTGTTTTGCTATTAAAGGACATCCTTTGGATGAGGCAGTAGCTCCTGTTCCGGCCTTTGGCACTGAGAAGTAGGAATTATAGTAATAGGTTTCTGTCAGAGACAGGGAGGGGAAGGGAGCTTCATGGTCCGTGAAATTGAAATTTAGACAGACTCAATTCTTTTTTCCGTGGGGTCTTCACTGTGCTGCCCTGAATTGCATATTTTCAATATGGAGGTGCCAGGTTTAAGCACAGACACCTCCGGTCTGCACCCAACCAACTGCCTTCTAGCTTTGTAACCTATTTTTACTTTGTTCTGTGGAAAGTCGTTTGTTAAATGCTGATTTCAGGTCAAGCATGCAAAAGACAAGAGTCTCCGGCACAGAAATAGGCTGTC
Source organism: Ctenodactylus gundi (assembly GCA_004027205.1). Taxonomy (NCBI): domain Eukaryota; kingdom Metazoa; phylum Chordata; class Mammalia; order Rodentia; family Ctenodactylidae; genus Ctenodactylus; species Ctenodactylus gundi. The sequence continues at coordinate 403,971 of PVKB01001184.1, read as the reverse complement.
GGATGTAACGTAGATGATCTGGGGCTGAGGTTGTGACCTTTCCCTCTTGTAAGGGGGGACAGAGCTCTCTACCAGGCATATCCAGCTTGCTGCCTTTTTTTTTTTTTTTCTTTTTTTGCTCTTGATTTTTTTTAAAGATATAATGACTGTCTTAGTTACTTACTCGTTGCTGTGACAGAACACCCCATTTAAGGGAGGAAAGGATTTATTTAGCTCACAGTTTCAGAAGTTCTCAACAGTTCATCCACGGGGCCGCTGGCATTGGTGAAGGCACGCGGCAGAGACAGGGCTGGAGAGCTGCCCAGCCAGTTGCAGACAGAAGCCCAGTGAGTCTGGGAGACTCAAGCAGGGCTTCGCAGGAAGAAGTGGCAACAGTGTATCTTCTTCCTTCCTTTACTTACTCCCAGGGCCTGGATAGCCAGGGGTGGTGCCCCTGCCTCATTTCCTGGTCCACATGTCAATAACAAGCACCTGAAAGCTCTGCTCTGGGCAACCCCCAGTTTCAACAAGTTGGCACAACCTGCCAGGTCAAACCCCAAGCATCTACCTCTTCCAACCAGACCCTACCAGCCAATAACACACAGTTCCAAATACATGAGGCTTTTGGGGGACACTCAAGATCCAAACCATAACCATGACAAACTTTAAAAAGGAAGTTTTTGCACTTATCTGTGTACACGAACTATTTTATATGTGGCCGTAGGCCATTCCCCTTTCCTTAAAAAAAAAAAAAACAGTGGGCTGCAGGTTAGCTACCCTGCTTCACGCAATAGCCCCGTGCGTGTTCCGGTAGGGACGCTAGTGAGGGACACTCCCCGCTCCTCTGTCCACAGACTCACCTCGGTGCAGCATCCCTGTGTAAAATGTGCAGGGCATCCTGATGCCACTGGCTGCGGGACCACTGAAGGGTGACATGCCGCTGTCAGGTTGTGATGCGGACCAAGTTTGTATTTGCTATAAAACTTCCTCTACTCTAGCAACCTTCCAGAGGTCCTTCCACAACACCTGGGTAGGAGGAACACAGACTTACTTGTGTATCTGTGTAAAGGATTGACAGCATGTTAAAAGCCATCTGTTTGGCGATGGTCATGAATCCCTTCTTTGTGTAAGTTGCAGATGTGAGGAGTGGGAGGCCGGAGGGGCAGGAAGGCGAAGCCACTGCCCTCGGCCGAGAACACGTGTGTCCAAGTCCCCTCGCTGCAAAGCCAACTTGGGATCAAAGAAATAAAAAATGAATCTGGAGTTTACTATAGATTAGAAGTGAGTATCTGATGTGCCTGCAAGGTGATCGTGAGGAGCAGATTTCACATATAAACTGTTCACTTGGGGGTCTGCTTGGTCTTTGGAAATAACGCTTGTTTTCTGTTGGCTGGGTGCAGAGTTATCAATTAAATAAAAAGTATTTAAGGATTATTCAGCAGCCCACATACTCAGCTTCGCTGAAAGAGCTGCTTAGTGGATTGTGTGAGTTGGTCATTTTTTCTTTTAGTTCCCTCAGTTTTCCCTAGATGTGTTTCCAGCTAAGTATTGTGGTTTGGCTCTGGAATGCCCCCCAAAAGTCTCATGTATTTTAATGTTATGGATTGATTGTCTGTGGAACCATGTGCTGTTGGTGGATTGGGGTCTAGTCTGGAGGGGTGGATTACTCGTGAGTTAGGATTAGCGATGTGTAGTGGCCACACCTTCCACACCTGGGTCCAGGAGGGGCTGATCACTGGGCAGAGACCTGGAAGGATATATAAGCTGCCTTCCTTGGACTAGTCTCACTTGCCTGCCTGTGTGTGATGTCCTGAGAAGCTGCCTCCACCTCTGTCTCTGCCATGTACTTCAATTGCTGCCGGCCGCCCCTAAATGGACTGTGACCTTCTGAAACTGTGAGCTAAAATAAACCTTTCCTCTCCTAAATTTGTGGGTGTCAGGTATTGAGTTACAGCAACGAAAAAGTAACTAAGACACTAAGTTTTGGATAAAGGTAAACAAATGGTTCGTTTTTTTATAGGTAGAAGAAAAATCGTTGTATTTTAGAAACCAGGCAGAATGGGATCTCCAGCCCTGGCTTGGGGCCCATTAGGAACCGGGCCACACAACAGGTGGTAGAATCTCATAACCCAGGCAGTATGGGACATGAAGAATTAGACGGACTTTTCATGTCTTCAGGAGCAGTAGCTGATGGTGCACTTGGGTAGAAGTGCCTAGGGCTTAAGAGGTGACTGTGCAAAAGGCACAGGAGGGCTGTCACCTACAGTCACAGGAGAGCCAGGCGCATTGGGTGGTGTCAGATGTGCTCTCAGCCACGGGAGGTACTGGCTCTGGTGCCCGCGGACAGTTGGTTGCAATGTCAGAAACTTTTGGAAAGCACAAGCACAGATTCTTTGCTATTAAAGAGTCAGAAAAGAAACTCCCCACCCCGTACGTGGGAGGCGCACCTGCCTGGTGTGACTGCAGCAGAGCCAGTGTCAGCCCCTTCTCTGGCTGGTCCGCTTTCTTCTCTTCCATTCCGGATCAAGCCAGCCCCACTGGGGTCACGCTTTCCAGGGAACGAGTCCGGCCTGGTTGCCATTCCCTTCCTGGCCTTTTCTACCATGAGGAAAGGACCTTTTTCGATTTGAGCAGGGAATTAAAACAACATGGTATTTTATGCTCAGAACACAAGGAGTTGCAATTGATCTTTAGTCTTGTGTTAAGTCAAGCATTTTCTTTTATTATCTCTTGTCTTAAAAATGCGGGTCTGTTTTTTTAAATCCTGTCACTTTTCATGTAGTTCTTTGATTTCTAAAGCACAGCTATTCAAAGAGAAAAGGAATTTTACAATGTCGCAGGTGGAGGTGGAACATCAGGCAACTCTGAGGCTCTCAGTCTAAGGGAAGCCGGAAGCTGAGTCTTCTCTTTCTTTCTTGGCCCCTAGTCTCAATTTTAACCCTTTCCTAGACGTTTTTCATTGGAGACCCTTCAGTCACCTCTAGACACAGTTTTGTTTTGTTTTGTTTTGTTTTGTTTTGTTTTGTTTTGTTTTGTTTTGTTTTTCTGGTAGTACTAAGAGTGAAGCCCCGGGCCTTTGCACTGAACTCCTGAGCCCACTTTCTTTTTCTTTTTCTTTTTCTTTTGAGACAGGGTCTTGCTGTGTAGCTCAGACTGGTCCTGAACTCACTGTTGAGTCCAGGCTGGCCTTGGACTCAAGCAATCCTTCTGCCTCAGCCTCCCGAGTGCTGAGATTACAGGAGTGAACCACTACTCTTGGTTTATGTGGTGCTGGGGACTTGAAGTCCAGTACTTAGCGCTTGACTTAAGCTTGTTAGCTGTTGGGGCCCTCAGGGCCCGAGAGCCTCAGCATTGCAGACCTTAGCCACGTCCCTTTCCACGAAGAAGCATTTACTGTCTGGAATTTAAGTCAGGTGTTCTTCTGCTTGAAATTTGGATCAGGTGCTGAACCACGGGACTGTTCTAAGGAGGAAGTCCCAAGGTGGGGTGATGGGTCTGGAGAGTTTGTTAGCCTATTAGATTGTTTGTATGCTAATGTTAGCCTATTAGATTGCTTGTACGCTAACGTGTAGCCTATTAGATTGCTTGTATGTTAATGTGGGTATGGAAGGGTTTTTAAGCTTGGGCTTTGCGGAATAAAGAGAGTCGAGTGGAGTCGAGTCAACTCAACGTTCTACGATCGTGAGAGTCCATGTGGTGTCTTTGCCGGTCGAAGACGCCACAGCTAGCCACTTAGCTCAGGAACAACTCGTGTAGCAATTATAATTGTGTGTTGTCTCCCAAGGCTGCCCTGGGATCTTATAGATCCTTCTGCAGTGCTCCTTGGCTGTTTTTCCCCAGTGGTTTTGCAGGATTCAAAGACAAGGTAAGGTCTTACGGGAGGCATGTACCTGACACCTGAGGCAGAGCCACTCTTGGCACATAAAAGTTATTTTAAAATTATAGATTTTTCCCAAGATACGTAAAATATGATTTATTACTTTGGGTGGGGGTACTGGAGTCGGGCTGGGCTCAAGCTTGCAATCCTCCTGCTTCAGCTTCCCAGAGTGCTGAGATTAGAGGCTCTAAACCACTAGGCCCAGGTTATTTCTAGATCTTTTAAGACCCTTACATAGGTGTCAGAGTTGTGTGTGGGGGGATCTCTCCTGACAACTATGAAACCTGTTCCTATCGATGTTATTCTACAGTTAGGGATTTGTAAGAGAAATAAAAATGACAAAGCATGCAATATAAAAATTCAGAAATTACACACACATTCGTAACATGTCAATAAGCCAAGTTGGCTTACGTACAGAGGGGTTCATGATTCTAAACGTGAAGAATATTACAGAATAAAATTTAAGACTCCAAGAAATTTTGCCACCCAATATTTCTGTAAAGCTACCTTTTAAACTTAAGACAATCTTAAGACATGGCTGTCTGTGCAAATATATTTTATTTTCTTGAGATCACTCTAAGTTAAGATATGCTGTATTTTTTTTTCAGAATTAGTATTTCCCAAGCTGAATTGTTTTCCCATATCCTCTTTGCCTCTCCCCCCAGACTCGCACCCCATCGTGGCTTCCCTCTGGAGGTCCTGGTGGGAAAGTGTCACGGACAGTGTGTTTGGAGGCGTCACTTTTAAACTCTGCTTTTATTCACAATGGGCTTCTCAGCTTCATTTAAGCACCCTCGTATTCCAAGCCAGCTTCTAAACCCTCATACTTTAGTTATAATTCTAAGTTTTTTTTTTTTTTTTTTTGGCAGTGCTGGGAATTGAGCCATCAGGGCCTCATGTACACAAGGCAAGTACACTTCCCTTACATCCCTGAACCGCTCTAAGTTAAGTGTAGAGGGGCTCCTTGTAAGTCATGTAGGGATTGGCCAAAGATAAATCATGTGGGACAACACATAGACATCTTTTATCTGTAACTCTGTGTGCCCCATCCTGAGGTCACTTTGTGCATTTGCACTAAGTCTGCTTTAAACAAAATACGTATTACTGATTTTAACCCTATTTTGTCCCTCTAGAGGTGATATATTGAAACATTCATCTGCAGAACACTGACAGCTTCTGGCCTGCCGTGCCTGGGGTTGCTCACCAGAAGTGTGTGGCACAAGGTCCTCGGCAGGTGCCCTTCTTGGAGGTTGGCATTTCTTTTTGTTGGAGTCACAGAAAAGCAAATGGTTGGAAACCAGATCCCTCACAGAAGAGAAATGTCCTCCTGTGAATTCATTACTTTGGGCTTTGGTGTTACTCGTCTTGACTGTGCTGTTAAAATCAAAAATTAAAAACTTTGGAAACCATTTGAACATTCCACACTAGGATTCTGTCTGGAAAGACTGGGAACTAATAAGGATTCAGTTAGCAAACCCACATGTATGCATAGGGTCTTAGTCACTTTCTGGTTTCCGGACACAGTACCCAACACCTACAGCATCTAAGGGAGGAAAGGTTTGTTTTAGCTCACAGTTTCCAGAGGTCTCAGTCCACCCTTGGGCAGCAGCTGGCAGTGGCGTGATGGCATTAGGGTCAGGCAGAGAACAGCTGCTCACGGCGTTGAAGGAGATGGGCTCCCCTCAGCGACCCATCGCACCCTTGGAATCAGCCCTTCCCAACTGGCTCCTTTCTCCCCCTAATGGCATAAGAAATCCGTAGGCAACGCTCGCCATCTAAATACGTGAGGCTTTTCAAGGACATCCACCCCCAAACCGTAACACACAGTGTCCTCAACGTAAGCCAGCAATGTTTTCCAACAGTTCATCTGAAAAAGCTGTTGGAGCATACTCTTTCTCATTAGACGTGATGCCCTGCTTGGGAAGGCCTGAGGCCGTCAGAGCCAACTCAGCGTATGCAGCACCTGAAATGCAGCTGGGGCCCCTTGAGGGGCCAGTTCTCATTAGTAATATTTATTCCCATTGTTTTCATAAATAACTGAAATTCCAGCATATATGAATCTCTCACAACTAGAGTGTGTGGCCTACACACTTTTTATGAGGCCACATGTCCTCATCCAGGAGTTCAGAGAAGTATGTATTAGCTAGAAAACTACAGCCATACAGAAGCATGTGGCCCTTTACAAAATGACTCCAGAAAGCTTTCACTACGTAGCAGAGCAATAGCGCTCTGCAGTTATGCATTAAAGCTTCATAATATATTTTCATATTATTCTAGTTTGAAGTTTGAAAGTCTAAGGGTATAGTATGCTTATTTATTTTGTGGCAAGGGCTTAGGCAGAGTGCTTTGAAATTAACATTAGGATAGAACCTAGACTCCCGACAAGATGAGATTACACAAATGATGGTGTGCTTGGGAAGGAATAGAGAAGTGGTTTAGAGGGGTGTTCCACATGGACGTGGTGGGCTGACCCCTCCTGTGGCCTGCTACACTTTGGGTCTTACATGTCCCCAGAGGCCTTGATCATAAAGGCCTGCTTCCCTAGGAAGATGCAATCGAAGCTGGTAGGTCCTTTATGTTATGGAGACTAAACGGGACCTGGTGGTGCAAGTCTGAGAGGTCACAAGTTCGAAGGCAGCCTGGGCAACATAGGGACATAAGCAGACACTGTCTTAAAATCAAAAGTAACAAGTAGGCTGGGATGTTACTCAGTGTGAAGACTGTGGACTCGCGCTACCTACCACACACATACACACACACATACACAGAGGAGCCCCTTGGCCGTAGGTCTTCAGGTCATTGGAAGTGTGCCCTTAAGGAGTTAGCATGGCCCAGCCCCTTCCTTTTCTCTTTTGTTTCTGAGCCATGAGGTTAGCAGTTTTGATTTCCACATGCTCCTGCACCTCACCACACAGCCAAGAGCAGGGTGGCCACCTGACAGGGACTAGAACTTCAAAAGTAGTAAGCCAACACAAACCTTTCTTCTGAGTTAGTTGATTATCTCAGGCACTTGCTGTAGTAATGGAAGGCCGACTAGCACGTGTCGCAAGGTGAGTGCATGTGAGCTGTAGATACTATTAATTTGAATGAGAGAGACAGCGAGATGAGAAATCTTTACCTTTACCTATTTCCATCAACGCCTAACCGTCAGGCAGGGTTGCCTTCTAGTGTCATATATATATCATAGAAACATTAGGAATCTATGGTTAGATCCACATTGAAGAATCATGGATTAAAAGGCATTTGTAGGTGCGGGGCCGTAGCTCAGTGGTTAGAGCGCTTGCAGGCATGCAGTTCTCCAGCACCAATCCAGACGTGGGGGGGCTCGTGTCTATAATCCCAACACTCAGGAAGCTGGGACAGAAAGATTGCCATGAGTTTGAGGCCAGCCTGGGCTACAAAATGAGTTTAGAAACACCTTGGACTATAGAGAAAGACCCTGTCTCAAAAAAAAAAAAAATTATAAGCAGGACTAGGTACCACCCTCCTACACACATGTACACACAGGATCACAGGATACTTTTTTTAACAGAAAAAGGCAACCATTTACTAAGAAATTTTTCGACTATCCTCCCTTTTAAAATCACTTCTGCCCATGCCTTTTGGGTTGAGTGAATATGAGAAGAAAATGATAAACTGCTGGCTTTTTGTGGGCTCAAGGGTGTTTTTCTCCTCAGATCTCAGAGCTATTATTCTGCTCTGTTCCCTCAGTGGTCCTCTCAGCAGTGCCCCTTTTTAGGCTAAGAATAAAAACTGGAACTTTTCACATTTGATGATTTAAAAAAAAAAAAAAGAATGAAGCTTTCCTGTCTGAGAAACCACAGCACCTGTAGAAATGACGGTGATGCTCATGGGCTCACCTTAGAGAACGGAAAGCACATGGCAGGAGACTTGGCAACCTGACCTGCTGGTCTGCTGTCAGATCCTGAGTGATCCGTTTGTTTTTATTCCTACGTCAATGTTCTTCTGACCATCTTGAAAGATGGCCAAGAAAACCTTTTTATTCTAATTATTTCTAACAGCTCCTTAGAAGTTGATTCAGAGTTATCATTAAAAAGGAAATCCTCCATGCTTTGAGAGCATTGATTTGAAACATCAAACGTTTATGTTCACGGAGGACTAATTCTTCCCACATGCACAGCAGGTTCCGGCCCTCAGGGCTACAGATCCTGTGCCTTGCTCACATGCAGCCGTCCACATCCAGGCTCTGCTTCCAGGGGTTCAGTCAGCTGCAGGTGGGAAGCCTGCGTGTGTCCTGAGCTGGGGGGCCTCTTTTGCTTGTCATTGTTCCCTAAAGAATAAGGGATAGCAATAGCTTTCAGGTTGTAGGCAAATACTGGGTCATTTTATATAAGGGACCTCAGAATTGGGGCCCTAGAACCAGGTGCCCCACCAGTGCCAACGATGACTACACTGAAGACTTGCTCAGTGAGTGGACTCAGTGCTGTGGTGTCTTGACTCAGGAAACATGGCTTACGAGTGACACATTTAGAGCACATGACGCATGTTCTTTCTGCACCTTAGGTTTAGGGCTTACCACACAGCCAAGCAGGGTGGCCACCTGACAGGGACTAGAACTTCCAAAGCAGTAAGCCAACATAAACCTGGCTGTGTTGAACACTTAGGTCCTAAGGTGCTTTTGTTTTTAACAGATCTGTGCAGGTTCAGGAAGGAAGAACTAGACAAATGTCGGGTCGTTTGTACCCCAATACTCAGAGCGTGTCCACAAACCTTTCCCGCCTAGCTCCAGGCTTCATACTTCCACAGGTCCAGTGTCAAGTACAGCCCTTTCTTCTGTCATAGTGACTCTTATCAAATCTGGCGAAACGAAAGGACGTTCCTCAAGTCCTCCAGAGGGAGAGTGCCTGCTAAGGTACATTGATCCAGGGATGCAGAAACCTCACCAAGGACTCGCCTCTCCAGCCTTTCTCTGCTCCACCCTTGGGTTTGGCTTCTTTCCCAAGCAGCCTCCTGTATGTCAGGGGTCCCCAGCCCCCAGGCTGTGGACCTGTACGGGTCAGTGGCCTTGGAAGCACTGGGCCACGCGGATGCGTGAGGAGCAAAAGCGGGGAGCTGTGAGCAAAGCTCCGCCTCCTGTCGGCGTGCTCCTATCAGGTTCTAATGCTTCTGCTGATTGACAGGAGGCGGAGCTTCACACGGCACCCCAGACATGCCGGTGCTTGAGATTTCAAAGCTATCCTCCCACAACCTACTGTGTAACATGCTCCCCCTGCCACACCTCTGTCCTTGGGAAAATGACCTTCAAGTAAGCCAGTCCCTGATATCAAAAAGTTGGGGGCCGCTGCTCTAAGTCGTTACAAGATGACTGATAAACACGCATATGTTGACACATTCCCTTGTCCATATGCACCAGGAGACAGAGAGACACCTCTCCAGTCCGTCATACGTGAGCCTTCCTCCCATCTAAGGAGAGCACTGACATCCTGCAGGCAGGGAGGGTACCAAGAATCCCTCCCCCACCCCCATTGGTTTAGGTTCATGGGTTCCACCTGGAGAGCTGGGAGTGGGGTCAGGTTCACCTCTGCCGTGTGACACGTGCAGGAGAGATGAGGAGGTGGATGCCTCAACAAGACAAGCTGTCAGAAAGGAAGAGGTAGAGAATGGATGGTGGGCGAGCCTTGCTTAAGGGGAGGAACGCCACCCACTAACAATGGGTGTCTTAAACAGTACCCATTAACATAAGGCCATTTGTACCCAATGATTATATTATTCTTATTTATCAGTGACACATACTTATCCAGCACTGGTGGAGCATGGCTCTGATCTCAGAACTCTGAGAGGCTGAGGCAAGAGGATCACAAGTCTAGCCCAGTGTGGGTAACTTAGCATCTTATAACCTCTCTCAAACATAATTTAAAAGTGGGAGGGGCCTGGAATGTAGCTCAGTCTGAAGGCCCCAGGCCCTCAGTGTCCTCCCCCCCGACCAAAAAATATTTCTGAACATAATCTGTCAACCCCTAGACATTATCCCTGCCTAGTACTGAAGGCTCTATCCTTCTAGCATTTCTATTGGCACCTTGGTGAGGGACCGTGTGTCTTAGCTACTTCTTATTGCTGGGACACAAAACTAGGTATCCATAACTTAAGAGAGAATAGGTTTATTTTAGCTCATGGTTTCAGTACATACGTGGGTGGCCAGCGACAGCAGTGTGGCTCAAAGGTCTGGGGAAGAATAGCTGTTCATGGTGTTACAAGAAGGATCGGACCGGGGAGAAGCTAGGGTGAGAGCCTGTCTTTCCAAGACTGCACCCTCGGTGATCCACCACACCCTCAGTGACCCCACCACAGCCTCAGTGATCCACCACACCCTCAGTGATCCACCACAGCCTCAGTGGTCCACCACACCCTCAGTGACCTCATCACACCCTCAGTGATCTGCCACATCCTCAGTGATCCACCACATCCTTGGTGATCCATCACACATTCAGTAATCCACCACACTTTCAGTGGTCTACCACATCTTCAGAGATCCACCACACCCTCAGTGACCCCATCACCCCGCCAGTAATCCACCACACCCTAAGTGATCCTCCTCACCCTCAGTAATCCACCCTACCAACAAGACCCCACTCCTAACAACATGTGAAATCTGCCGATAATCTACCCACATCCAAATATGTGAGGCTCCTAGGGGACACTCCAGATCCAAACACTAACAGTATGTCTCATGCTGTAAGCCGCTCTTGTGTCATCTTCATCTTGTGATCTAAGGTGCTGAGGTCTAGGGGACCAGAAGGTGCCCCCACTCCTTAGAACCCTTCATGCCGAGTGCCTGGCCCAGGCCAGTTACTGCTGTGTTCTTTGCAGTATGTGTCAGAGTCGCTCTATATTCTGCGCAGAACTGGGGGGATCTTTCTGTTAATAATGCTCTCTTCTTTCCATTCTTCCATCTTCATAATTCAGGCACAGTTGTGGGGAAAGCAGGCCAGTAACAGACCTCCTGAGGGTGGCTTCAGGCTCCAGGCAAGGATGCCAGGTGGAGGCAAATAGTAACCTGCAGGACAGACTCCTTGTGGTCCAGGTCAGACCAGCGTTGGCAGGCGGGGAACCTATTCATCCTTTAGGATGCTATACCTCCAGGAAAATGTGTTCATGTCCTCTTTTTTATGTCACTAGAAGAGAAATCTTTAGTTTAAAAAAAATAGAATTTCTCCCCTGCCCATCTAGACTACTGTTTTAATAATTAAGGGTGAGGCCAAGCAGGGGGCTTCCTTCCTGCTGGGCCATTCTTCCTGGTTCTTTGAAAGCACCCATACAGGCCCCTGGAGGAAGCCATAATTGCTCTTCACTGTAAAATAGGTGGCAAAACTCCCAGCTGCTCCTGGCATCTGCTCCTCTATTGCTCAAGGTTTGGCAGACCAGATACGTTGACAGAGGTGGCACAGGGAGCCTTCTCAGAGAGTAGGAGGACAGCCTGGTGGCTGAGTCACTCTCTCGTCACTACGACGCAATACCTGACTCCCACAACTTAAGGGAGGAGAGGTTTATTTTGTCTCACTCTTCCAAGGTCTCAATCTAAGCATGGTTGGCAGCGACGGCATTTGGAGCTCAAGATGCCAAGCTTGGAAATCATACCGTGTAGCTAGACCTAGTGGTGCAGGCCTGTGTCTGCAACACTTTTGGAGGATGAGGCAGGAAGATCCCAAGTTTGAGCCCAGCCTGGGTAATTTAGTAGCTTAGGGAGACCTTGTTTCAAAATCAAACATTGAAAATGGGCTGAGGATGCATCTTAGGGCAGAGGCCTTGGACTTCTTCCCCAGTACCTAAATAAATAAACAAACAAATCATTCAGTGTGAAAATAGGGCCTACTGTGGTTTGGATCTGGAACGTCCCTTAAAAGTCTCATGTACTTGAATATTATAGGTTGTCTTTGTTGTTGGGAGATTGGGGCCTAGTCTGGAGGGGTGGATTACAGGCATGTAAGTTGGATCACAGGCATGTAGTAGGGGCTGACCACACCTTCCACACCTGGATCCAGGCAGGGCTGATCCCTGGGATGAGACCTGGAAGGATATATAAACTGCTTCCTGCCTTCCTTGGGGGGCTAATCTCAACTTGCCTTGACTTGGTTTCCTGTCTATGATACCATGAGAAGCTGCCTCCACCTCTATCTTCGCCATGTACTTCAATTGCTGCTGGACGCCCCTGAATGGACAGTGACCTTCTGAAACTGTGAGCTAAAATAAACCCTTTCCTCCTCTAAATTTGTGGATGTCAGGTACTGAGCCACAGCAATGAAAAAGAACTAAGACAGGGCCCGTCTAAACATATATTAGGGATAGATTTGTGTCGCCCTTGGTTATCTGGCTACTAAGAATTCAGATTTTTAGCATGCCCAAATGTTTGGTCACCATAATTTTTAAATCTTGTATTTCTGTCACTAGAATTCTTAAAAATCCTGTGACTTCATTGATACTTAGTCTTAGGCCAATGCTAAGGAAACTGTGTTATCTGTTCAATCAAGTCTATGTTTTCAACAAGTAAGTTTATGTTGTCTCCACACAGCATTCAAAGTGAGTTTGAGACAAAATGAATTTCCGTTTGTTACACACAATCCAACTTTATAAAATAGCTTGAAAAGTAGTAGTCTACTGCCCAGAATCAAGTGACATCTGCCCATGGGCTACTGCTTTTTCTTGCTGAGAGCAGTCCCCTTTCTCTTATTTGAAATAGACGTGTCTAAACCAGTAGTCGCCAACGTCTTTGATACCAGGAAGTGGTTCGGTTGAAGAGCATTTTCCCAGGGACAAGGAGGGGTACTTGTTATGTTGCAGGTTGTTCGATGATAGCTTTGACATGGCGAAATGCAGAGAGAGGGAAGCCAGAAGCAAAGCTCCGCCTCCTGTCAATCAGCAACGGCATGAGAACCTAATAGGAGAGTGCTGACAGGAGGTGGAGCTTCGCTCTCAGCGCATCTCCTGCTGGCTGCTCATCTGTCCCAGTGGCCTGGGCCTTCCAAGGCCACAGATCAGTGCTGGTGTGTGGCCCAGGAGTTGGATCTAAACAATATATCTGATCAATAAAAGATGAAGCAATTAAGAATAAATAAACTCTGCATTGAATTTAAAATAGAACATGGTTCTAGCTTGTTTCTTAATCTGGCTGCTGTTGGGTGCGAGTTAGGAGTGAAGACTCCTTGGGCCCAGATGTCACTGTGCCCTTGTGTCCAGCCAAAGATGAAGGAGACCCACTCTGGTGTTTATATCTGGCAAGAGCGAAAAGAAAGCACTGGCTACCCTACCTGTGACTTTTGCAAAACAAATAAGCCAAAACAAAAAATTATGGGAATTTTCAACAATCAGAATGCCCTCAAAACAGAGCCGGCCTGATGGCATTTCTGTAATTCTATTTCTGTGGTGGGCAGAGGTAGGAGGATCACAACTTGAAGCCCAGCTTGGGCAACTTAGCAAGATCTTGTGTCAAAGTCAAAAATAAAAATTGGGCTAGGGATGTACCCCAGTCTGAAGGCCCTGGAGTTGGTCCCTAGTAACACACACACACACACACACACACACACACACACACACACGAATATGTAATCCTTTGTGAGTCTCTCAGATACTTTTTACTTCCCTGCAATCCAGTAGCAAAAAAAAAAAAAAAAAAGATTTATAGTTTTCTCAGAATGTCAGTAGTTGCCTTTGTAAATTTCTAGATTGTGTGTGTGTGTGTGTGTGTGTGTGTGTGTGTGTGTGTGTGTGTGTGTGCCTGTGTGATATTTTGAGCTTGTCCACAATAAATGTCAATGGCCCATTTGAGAAATTGTACCCATATTAAGTGTAGTTTCTATTCTTGGGAAGTCTGAGGCAGTTCTCCAATGCTAAGCTGTTCTTTGATCTGTTGGAACACAGTGGTTTCCATGGCGTCGGGCTGGCGGGTACCCAAGCAGGGGGTCAGCATTCCAGTCAGTGGCTCATTGCTCCGCACCAGGCATGACCCGAAGTGCTACCAGGAGGAGGACATTAGGATCAGAATGCTTTTTATGTCATTATGGAATATAAGTGCTTACTTGAAGGGGAAAACATGGTAACTGTTAAAAATATTTTTTGTTTCATTCATTCAAATGTTGATTTCTTTCTCGAAAAGCATTTTGAATTTTTGATGACACATTATGAATTTTCTGCAGTTCTTTTCTTCCTACCAAGTATTAATAAAACACAGTTTGTCTTATGTGACTTTACATGTAAATAAAATGGGAACCAAATTATTGTGATGAATAAAATATCTTCTTCACATTAATCTTTTCTCAAAGCAATTGTTAATCCAAATTGATTTTTAAGTGTTGCAACGTAAGCCCTTTTCTCAATCTGTAAGATAGTTTAACAACAATCACACCAAACTCTTGACATTCGTGTTTGAACTCCCAGGTCTACACAGCTATACCAGGGCTGCTTTGGGAAAGGTGGAGGGGATGTCCTGACTTGGCACTCACCCAAGACAAAGGGGAAAGAAGGCCTTCAAAGCACATAATTCTTGATAGCTGGGCAAGGTTTTTCTTACACAAAGTAAGTAGGAACAGCCAGGCGTGGTGGTGCACACCTGCAATTCCAACAACGTGGAAGACTGAGACAGGGGGATCACAAGTTGGAACCAGTCTAAGCAACTTAACAAAACCCACTAAGTTGCTAAGTTACCCTGGCTGAACTCAAACTTGCAGTGTGCTAATGCAAAACCTTTTTTTGAAAAGAACTGGGGTCGTTACTCAGTGTTAGAGTGTTTGCCTAGCTGGGCTGGAGCCCAGCACTGAAAAATTAAAGTAAGAGTGAAAAGATAACTTTTCACCTGGATGGACAGAGACCACAGACTTTGGAAATGACCTTCAAGTTCTACAAAATCATGGTCTGCCCAAATTTGAAGCCTGACTTCCTGACAACTGCATCTGCTGTTCCAGAGGCTTCACTCTCAGGGGAGACTTAGCCGTCTAGCTAACAAGTGAAATTATGAGATGCTCTCTGAAGTTAAATTTTGCCCTAATAACTGTCAATACCATACTTGAAGTCAAAGTTATCAGTATTAATTATTTAGTCCTTTGGACAACATCCTTAGACTTGTATCAGATTCTTAGACTTTTATCAGTTTCTTACCAAAGAATCCTTTCTTCTGGTTCCCATGACTATAACCCAGATTTTGATCCCAACATGTATTTTTAATTTCCTTTTGAAACCATTCCTGGGATAACTGAGGGATTTTTACATTTAAAGAAAACAGTGACTCCATTCATTTTTTAACCTTTCTTCCTCAATGAGATGGTTATTTATTTTTCTCCGTAAGTCCCATGGATTTTTAAGAGAAGAAAAATATTGATTTTCCACTTGTATTTTTACTGTAGTTATGTTTTCAAAGCAAATAAACAGTGAGGAATCAATTTTTAAAAATCAGTAATATTTGAGGGTCTTTCTCTTTATAAAAATTGGCTTAGGTAAGTCCTTGTTACTTGATCCACTTTTCTGGCATTGACTTTATAAGGAATATGAGTGACATGATCGTAGTTTTAAAGATGAGAAAGTTGAATGTTGGGTTTACAATAAGGAATAAACCTAGGACCAGGGCAAGGATCTGGAAGTCATCAGAGGGACAACATTGAAGCACCAAGCAGGGTCACTATCTGCCATTACACACAGTGTGTGGCATCGGCACATACTGCTCGGAGCTCACCATGGGTCTGTGAGTGGCGCCCTAGAGTGGTGTTAGCACATCATGCCTAGAATTAGGGGGTGGAGAAATGCCTTTACATTCTTATGGTCATTCAGCAAAATGTTAGGGTTCCTTGCTTAGCCTGGGAGTAGCAGAGAGACCCACAGCCTACAGCGCTAATGGGCCACGTAGCAGTTGTTGACTCCAAATGGCTGAGGCAAAGGGTAGGATGTGAGCAACGCTTCTCCTCCATTAAAGAGTGCGTTTTAGAAGAAGAAAAGGCAGAGGCATTATGGGTAAGAAGGAACTGAGCCCCGACAGTGCTGAGGAGTCAGACACGTTAGGTCTCAGACAGGACCTCTCTGCTTAGCCAGGCAAGGGCTCCACCTGGGGGAGCTGCCCACAGGGAACTTCCAGTCTAGTGGAGCTGCGGGATGAGCGTTTTAAAAGCATAGCAGGTATATAGCACCAATTTGTGGTGAGGACTGTGGATGAAGAACCCAAGGTTTGCGTGGATTTTTGTTGGCAGGAGGAGATCAGGGACGCCTCATGGGACACAGGGAATGAATGAAACCAGAGAGGCTGGAGGCTAGTGAGCAACGGTGACGAGGCTGGAGAGACATGACTGTAGGTACATGGCCTTGCAGGCCGTGGGGAGTTTGACTTTTATTATGAATGCAGTAAGGCTGTAATCCTAGGGTTTAAGCAGAAGATTGTAATCTAGTTCACCTTCTTGAAGACTCACAGCGGCTGCTGGGTAGCAGATGCATTGCAGACAGTGAGTAGGAATGAGACACAATTCAAGAGCCTTGTGCTGTCCACCAGGCAAGAGCTAATTGTCCCTTTACCAGGGATTCCTAATACTAAAGAGATTGCACTCCAGGGCACACAAAAGACCGCACATGTAACCAGGGATCCAGTATTTGGGCAATAAAGTCTTCATCCCAGTGTGTTTTCCTCGCCTCACTAGCCCTTTACAGTTGTGCAGAGATGTCCTTTGCTTGGGTGACCGCTGTCCTGCGGAGAACATTAGAGTCTGATTCCGTGCGCGGCCGTGTGGATACGTTAATGTCATGAGGTGATCTGAAGCGTTGTGCAAGGTCTAACATTTGTGATTCCTGCTGTCCTCTTTCTTTTGTTTCTTTACATTCCTGGGGAGGGTGGGGGGTCGCCAGAGGCCTGCTCACTGTTGACTGTGCAGCCCAGTAGGCCCATGTTCCACTGCTGTCTTAGAAGCTGAATTCTTTGAAAAGATCTAATGAGTCACTCATGGTCATGCTAAGCCTGTATTAAACTGATGCTCTGTTTCATCAGCACTAGCATTTAGGTGAAATAAGATGATATAAAAATGTGTTTGATAATTGAAGGAATGGACAAAGAGCATGCTTCATCTTATTTCTTGGCAGATAATTAATTCCATTTGCCAGGTGACTTTCCAGTGATGGCAAAGTGAGAATCCTTGTGTGTTAAGTTGGGGTGGGAAGACAGAGGACCGTGTACAGAGAAAAAGGGTGAAGAAAATGGCTGGCCTCCTCAGAAGTTCTTCCTTTTCTTTTAGTGATTTCTGTGGGTAGCCCCTCGGCCTGTCTGCCTGCGAGCAGCAGGAACTAAATAATTCAGCATTTTCTGCCACATATCAACTCTCTGCTGATTTCACCCCTCAAATTACATATGCTGGCAAGATTTCCCACTTGTTAAAGCATTTAATTATTGTGTTTGGCAGTCATGGCTGGTTGCATTATATAAACAAATGCCGACTTCAAACATTGAAACTGATTTTTTTCATAGTCTGCCAGAAAGCGAGACTATTTGATGTGCAGTTTGGATACTCTATTTCTGATTACATAATTCGGGACTGGGAAGGCATCTGGCATTTCTCCTGAGTCCTAATGCCATAGAAAATTAGCCTTCTGCGTCCTCTCCAAAAGTGCAAATCATCACGAGTACAAGTTCCAAAAGCAGTTGTAAGGTAAACTCCATTCTATTAAAAGATCATTTTTTATCTCCAAGCATGTGCTCAGCTTTCTAGTACTGCATTATTTGAAAACATCCTGTGTGACGTGTGACCTCTGGCAGAGTGTAGCTAACTCAGCCTGCATCCCAGTCCTGGGAGGGTCCCGTAAGGCTTAGATGGAGGTCCTAGTATTCAAGTTTCATTTTCTGGGCCGTGGATGTAGCATGGTGCCAAAGGATTTGCCTAGCATGCGTGAGGCCCTGGTTTCAATCTCCAGTACTTCCAGAAAGAGAAAAAGAAAAATACCAAATTCATTTTTTAATCTATACACAGATCTTATCATCTGTTATATAAGCGTATTCCCAAATACTTCTCAACTCGTTAGACTGCAGGACATTATAGACTCCTGTAATGAAATCAAAGCTCTTAAAATTTTTTTTCTTAACTCCATTTATAAAACACAGTCTAACCATGGGGCATGGTGGCTCATCCCAGAACTCTGGGAGGCTGAGGCAGGAGAATCTCAAGTTTGTGCCCAGCCTATGCAATTTAGCAACCTGGTGACATGCTGTATTAAAATAAAAAGTGCAAATGGGCTTGGGCAAACGTCCCGGGTTCAATTGTCAGTACCGATATAAATAAAGAAATAAAGCAAAAAATAAAAGGAAGTCTAATCTTCTTTCTCTACCACACACACAAAGTGACAGGAAATTATTTAAGGAAAAATGAGCCTTCTGGTGTGTGCGATGCCCTGTCTGTTCGTCGAACTGTGCTCTTCACCTCTCTCCCGAGGTCCGGGGTCAGGCTCCCTACTTACGGATGTGACCCCGAGGCAGCAGCGTAAAACTCTTTTGAGTCCTCCCAGGAAGGCTAAATCATGATTTGGTCACCATACTTACTTATTGAGGTGGAAGCTTGTGTGACCCCGTTTAGGAAAAACATTTTAACGAGGGTTGAAAGAGGTTTTTATGGTTAACTATAAAGTGACCGAGCAGCTAGTCCAGCTGGATAGATGCCTCGTCTCTTGAGGTATCTGGATAATCTCTGTTTCTCTGTAATGATGAAGGCAGGCCAGACTCTCCCCCGAGAGGAGATCATCTAGGAGCGATGCCCATGTGGACGGAGGGTCCGCAGCTGCCAGGTTCCGGCCGCGGTGACTTGTGAGTGGGGAGTTCACTGAGCGCACCTGGGCTGCACTTGGACTTCAGGTTTGCACAATATCAGATTACACCTCAGACCGTTTCCTAGAAAAGATGCCACAAATTGGGAACAGTGTTCTGCTTGACTGGGTAGCGATAAGCTCAAAAATGTTACCTGAACTGATGCAGGGGCCCAGTGGAAAATAAGAACCAATGTGGGCACCGTTTTGTAGCTCGGCAGGCACATCAGACAGTGCGTGGAAGTTTCTTGCGTGAACTTTACCGTTTCTTCTCCACCATCCTGTGGTGACAGCTCCCCAGTGAGGTCTTGTATCCCCTTTAGTTCACTGTCCGCCAGCACCATGTATTAAGCCACCAAACGACAGGACTGGGAAACTCACCTGATGTCACACAGTGGTAGTGGCAGAGTTAGGACTCCCGCCCAGATCCACTGCACACAGAGCGCACGCCCTTACCAGCCAGAGTGGGTGGAGCCTGGGTGGTGGTGGTGGGGGGAGCCTCACCTTTGTTTTTCACATTTACATTAGACATTGAGGATCTTCCACCCTTGACCCCTTCTCCAGGTGATTAATGTTGGCGTCTTTAATGATAAAACTTTTTCTAGGTGGGAGAATGAGCACAGAGGATTATTTAAATCTCAGAAGCTAGAATTAAATAGCAGAAAGGAAACTACATAAGCATTTCTTTCATAGACCATGATCAAATTACCTAGCAACTATAGATGAATGGAATAGAAAACTATAGTAAAAAATAAGATCACAAACATAGGATATAATACAAAAGAGAAACTGCGAAAGATTCAGGCCCCATGCCACGGGTTGGGGCTCACCTGCGTCCCCACAACACTTGTCACGTGCCCCCTATGTGGAATGCTGCTTCTCCTGAAAAAGAAATTCTCAGCCTCAAGTCTGATGTCTGGGCCAGTCCGTTTTCCATTTAGCTTGGAGGAAGTTGCTGAGTGTGCTTGATCTCTAGATGACTGGTTGCTTGTCTATCTTTTTTTTATCACTGACCACTTTATTATATTTTTTTGTTTTTTCCCACATGTTATGATATGTATACATGCAAAATTCAAGGTTTACAATGAGGTTGGGCATTTTGTGCACATTCCTATCTTGTCAAGGTGACAAGGGCTTTCCCGCTCTCTTTTGTCCCTCCCCCTACACACCCCTCCCTCCCTCCTCCCCCACCCTACCCCCCTCTTTCACTTTGTCTTTCCTCTTAAGTTCCAAAGGAGTTGTGATCTGGGTCTCTCATATCAGAGAGACCATTCGATGTTTCACCTTCTGCTTCTGACTCACTTCACTAAGCATGATGTTCTCAAGTTTCTTCCATTTGCCTGCAAAAGCCTCCACGCTGTTGGACTTTATTGATGCATAGTATTCCATTGTGTATAAATGCCACATTTTGTGTATCCACTGGTCTGCTGATGGGTATTTTGGTGCCTTCCATATTTTTGCTATTGTTAGTTGTGCAGCTATAAACATGGGTATACATTTATCTCTGTTATATGTTGTTTTGGTCTCTTTTGGATATATTCCCAGGAAGGGTGTTGCTGGATCAAAGGGGACATTTATTTCTAGTCTTTTAAGAGGTCTCCATACTGCTTCCCAAAGTGGTTGTATGAATTTACATTCCCACCAGCAGCGCAGGAGAGTTCCTTTCTCCCTGCAGCCTTGACAGCACTGATTATTATTTGACTTGTTGATGTAGGCCATTCTCTATGGGGTGAGATGGTATCTTAGCGTTGTTTTGATTTGCATTTCTCTTATGGCTAGGGATGTTGAACATCTTTTCGTGTATCTGTTGGCCTTATGCATTTCTTCGTGAGTGAACTGTCTCTTCATTTCATTTGCCCACTTTTCAATAGGATCCTTTATTTTGGTAGGCTTACTTTTCTCCAGCTCCCTGTATATTCTAGTTATAAGCTTCTTATCTGAGATGTTGGTGATAAATATTTTTTTCCCAGTCTGTTGGATCTCTTTTTACAATGTTGATAGTTTCCTTTGCTGTGCAGAAACTTCTATCTTTTATGCTGTTTTATGAATATGAGTAGCTACAACCATTTCAAATTATGCGTAAGAATTTTTGTGTTTCCTGGCTGGCTGCAAAAGCTAGGACAGTTTTAGGTATTGCCACCTGGGCAGCCTCCAGCCACAGCAGAAGAGGAAGGAGGGAAGGTGATCTTCAGTGATACCCAGGGAGTGAGCCAGGCCACTTGGAAGTCCGGGGAGGCCCTATGAGAAGAAGTTTACTGATTAAACAGATTCCCTAAATTCTGTTTACTAGAAAATCCACACAACAAACTAGTCATTCACTCATTCACTGAAACATACAATAGCAAATATTTGAAAAAGAGTAGAGGGAAGTTTTATGATCACTTTTCAGTTGGTTTTAGTGTCTTTTTTTACAATTAGTCCCCGTGACCCCTTAAATGTGACCCATTAAATATTGGTGTGAGTCTTAGCTGATGCATGCAGACAAAATATGACCAAAAAAGACTCAAGGCTTTGAACATTGCTCTATTGAACACCCAGTCCACCAATGCTTGAATAAGCTTCAGTAGTTCCATAAAGTGAACAGGGAGAACCAGAACTCCTTGAGCTGTTAGTCATTCTCTGTATAGGAGGAGTTGTTGCTTAGCAGATTCCCCCCACCCCCTGGACCCCCCCTCTCCCCCTGTAACTTCAGGTGCCTGGGGAAAACAGGCGCTTCCGTGTTTGGTTCAGCCTGAATTACCCATCTTGACCCAATCTAATTGATGTAAGTGGTAGGAATTAATTTTGTGCACATGAGGATAAGGGCTAATCCAAGTCAGTCAGCACCTTGTAATTAATCCTCATACTTTTCTTAAGAGAGAGAGAAAAAGAGAAAGATATTGGCACATTTTGGGGCTTAAGGTTCTGTACCAACCTACTGTAGAGTTCTAAGTTTTTAAAGTGCTCAGATTTCAGGGTAGAATTACAAATAACCAAGTTTGTGCTGAAGCAGGTGGTTCCTTCCTTTACTGGGGATGGAAGTCTGTTGGGAAGCTGTTCTTACCGTGCGTGAGCCAGTGAATAAGGACGTGAATTAAAGATAAAACATGGTAGGTGCTTTTAATTGTGGGTTTTATCATATTAGGCTGTCATTGATAGTGGAGGTTGTTTGCTTTTTTGAGACAGGGTCTTATTCTGTTGTCCAGACTGGTCCTGAATTCACTGCATAGCTCAGACTGGCCTCAAATACATGGTAGTCCTCCTGCTTCAGCCTCTGGAGTGCTGAGAATACAGGTATACACCACCATGCCTGGCTACTTTATGTATGGCGGGGAGGGGTGAACCCAGGGCCTCGTGCATACTAGGCAAGTGCTCTAGCCACTGAGCTACACCCCAGCCTGGTAGTGGAGGTTTTAAAGCCTGAAATCACTGAACATCAGTTAATCCCAAACTTATTAATCAGCCGTCACCCATTGTCATCTTTCATTTTTGAGAAAATAAGTAATAAATCCTTGGAAAAATAAAAGGGCAGAAATGTTCATGAATGATTTTCAACTAAATCAATATGTTAACCGAATGCTTATGGAATTGTATTTGCAGGAAAGCGTTCCAAACCACCTTATGGTACCCCTGCCTTACCTTGATGCAATGGAGAAAATCAACCAAGATTGTGTTTCACAGTAACTTAAGGGTTTGCCATTGCCTTCCCTTCTAAGTTGCTGCATTCCTAGATAGGGCGCAAGTTTAGCAGTTATTAAATATATTTAACTTATGTTTTAACTTTTTAATGAATAGTAGGCTGCAGAAATGATTTGGTTACTAGAGAAATTTCTTGATCTTTGCAGTTGTGTTCAGCATTACAGTGCTTCTGAGGCAAAGTATGAATATTCAGTCAAAACAGGACATAAATACAAGTATCTCACATTCCACCAAAGCACCGTCTTTGAAGAATACATAAAATAAAGAAGTATTATAAAACAGATCCTATTTTCCCATGGGAATAATTTGATAATCACGGGCTGCTTTCTTTGCCAGAATGCAGCATTTAATTATGAACAATTGCATGTTTTTTAAAAATTACAAGAGCGGTGTTAGAAATATCTAATACACTAATTATGCCAAAGTTCCCAGCTCACGATACCGTCTTGTTAATTCATCATCAAACATGTGTTGGGGGTACTACTGCATACCAGGTACCAATCCAGGCTCTGGGAATTTGTCCTGGGCAAAAACACAGGTGCTCCCTGCTGTTGTTACTCTGGGCTAGAATAGCAGGGAAGGCAAGAACCAAATATTCATCAGAAAGAAATAAATGTAATCATTGTCCTGAGCTGAGGTCTGATAGATTAAATGATGGAGCTGCCCAGAGGGGTTCTGTGCAGGGATTAGGAGCCCGAAAGTGTCTGGAGCAGGGCGGTGAGTCCTGAGGGGGAAGGGGAGGCTGGGAAGGAAGCTGGAGGCGTTGGGCCCTGGGGAGGAGGCCAGGTGAAAGGCTTTGATGGTTATCTCAGAGAAGCTGCAGAGGTGGGGAGAGGTGGGGCGGGAGGTGATGAGCAGTTTGGAAGATCCTGGTGTGATAGCCCTGCCCCCACTGGAGAGGCTTACAAGACTACAGCACAGTGCAAATGAAGAAAGGGCCCGGTAGAGACGGGAAAGCAGGCGCCATGAGAGAGACAGCCCCAATGCTCGGACTGGCAGCACAGGCCCTAATCCCGGCCGTGGGGAGAGTGAGCAAATTTGAACCCAGCCCAGGCAACACAGCGGCTTAGGAAGACCCTGTCTCAAAATGAAAACTAAATAGGGCTGGGGATGCAGCTCAGGGTGCAGACTCTGGGCTAGACTCCCAATACCACACACACATGCACACACACACATACACACACATGCACACATGACATTGGGTGGAGATGGCAGTGGTTCGAATATTGGAGAAAGGAGAAGAGGTGTGAAGGCTGGCTCTGCTTTTCCTGCCTGGCAAAGCCCGACCAATGATGGTGGCATTTTGGAAGAGGGCCTGGTCTGGAGGAAGATGGCGGTTCATTTTGGGCATATTACATTTCAGTTTCCCGTGAAATCTCAAAGCTGAGATGTTGAATAGTGACTTGGGCACCCCAGCCTGCTGCTCAGATGCTGGGCTGGCAATATCTATGAGTCACCGGCTGAGCTGCCCGCAGATGCTACAAGAGAGACTGACTGATGAGGAAGGTTGGGAGAAAACCAGGCTTGCAGGGGGCCATGGTCGACGGGGAAGGTGGCAGTTCGAGAGGAAGCAGTGACAGTGGCCGGAAGCAGCACCTTGCACCGCCTGTGAGGGAGGCTGATGAGTGCCCGTTGCGTAGGCAGCATCAGCATAGGGGCAGCTGCTGTGCTGGGGTACAGCCCGAGGCAGACAGGACTGCAGCGCGGTGGGGAGCAGTGACCGTGGTGAGGGCAGACAGCGGATTGGTGATTCTACCCTCGAAGAGAAGGGCTGCGGTGGGAGGAGGAGGCAGTGGGAGCTGGGGAAGTCTTAGACGGCAGGTTTAGCAGGCACACCTCCCACCTTCAGAGAAGATCTAGCCGAGTTACGGCGAGAGTGCATGACAGTGAGCATCTGTGTGAGAACCTAAATTGCTTATGAATTTACAAACACGTGTTTTCAGGAATTAACCTATATGAGCAGAAGCCCCACGTACATTGGTATTTCCCCTGGTTTTCTTTTGGGAGTGACCATGCCAAGGACAAAGACCGTAAACATGGCATCAGGGAATTGACACAGTGCTTGGGCGGATCTTGTGGGGCCTGCCATGGAGCCCGAGTTGTGGTTAGCACGTAATAAAAGAAGAAATGATGGTATATCACCTTTCTTCTTTAAAGGAAATGTGTGAGAACCTGTATTCTTTATGAGTTTACAAGCCAGACCCATCATCCCAGCACCCTGGGAGACGGAGGCAGGAAGACCACAAGTGTGAGTGTAACCCTGGCAGCTTAGTGACTTACTGAGACCCTGTCTCAATGTAAAAGATAAATATGGGGCTTAGGGTGTACCTTTGTCGTGTGAAGGCCCTGGGCCTGATCCCCAGTACCACATCCCCCCACTGCCACACACACGAAAGCTGTTGGATTTTCTCCATGTTCTGCATGTTGAGAACTATACATATATTGATAGCTCCACACCCTCCAAATTTAGAAAACAGGGTTTTTTTTCCCAGTCCCTGGAGCAGCTAGTGATGAACATCAGCCTTCTGCAAACACAACCCTTTGATCCAAGGCCACTACCAAGCCCAGGGCCGAGTCTCACTAGGGACTGAGAGAAACCACTGATGTAGAGATGGTGTATGGACCGCAGTAGGGACAGACCCAACCCCGTGGATAATCCACTGGAGTCTTGCTCCTCGTTGGTTTCCTGTTGGCCTTGAGTGTAGAAGAAAATGTGTAGCTCCGGTGGAGCCTTGCTGGCCAGCCCTGGTGTGATGGCTTGGATATGGGATGTCCCCCCGCAGGTGGAATACTGAGGGGTGGCACCTTCCTAGGCATGTGCTGCACTGTCACCCAAGTGGCCAGTCGCTGAGAGCGTGGCCGGGAGGCATATATGTGTCCTCTTTCCCTGTCCTCTTCCCATGGCCTGGATCCTTCCTCTTGCAGTGCCTTGAACAGCTGTTCTCTGCCAGACCCTTCCTGCCACTGTCAGCTGCCCGTGAATAGACTGACACCTCCAGAAACTGCAAGCTAAAAGAAACCTTTCCTGCCTTCAGCCGTGGGTGCGCAGTGTGTCCCAGGAACAGAAGAGTCGCGAAGACACCTGGCCACAGTGGTTGAAAGCTGCAACCTCACTACTTGTCCTGTGCAGAAATTCCTGTTGTTCCATCCTTGATGTCTAAAAATCTTGTAAACAGAGTCTCCTTTTCCTAGTCCTGTTTGCCTCAGCCTACCTGCTTCAGAAACCTGGCTGGGTGAAGGTCCAGGCTCCACTGCCTCCTTGTGAGGCCACCTCTGCTAAGCTGCCCTCATGGAGGCCACCCAGCGCTCTGTTTATGGGGCGAGGCCTGAGCCCTGTTGACAGGGGCCTGTGCCTCACGCCTGACACTAGGAAAGAGGCGCTCATCAGTGGCAGCGTCATCTTAAGCTGAATCAGCTATCAAAGCAAAACTTGCACCAAAGCTGCTCTCTGGGCCACGTGAACACCAGCGTGGAGACGGCACAAGCCAGCTACGGCATGGAACATCTCCTATAAATCAGTACGGCTGAAGCAAATAGCCCACGTTTCCAGTGCAGCATCTTCCAGAAGCTCCAGGCTTCAGGAGTTACTTTGATCTTAGCGTGCCAGGCCCAGGAGCCAGCCTGCCAGCTGTTGGGGAAGGAACGACAAAGGTCTTTCCCCCCTCCGCAGGGTTTGAAGCAGTTGGAGAGCTGGAAACACAGGCGTCAGGCCGGTGCAGGCAACTGCTCAGCTTTATGGCTGGCCCTGGAGGAGATTGTGTCTGTGGGCAGGTGGGTAACCACATGCTGAACTCAGAGCCAGGAGCCTCCCGTCCTGTGGGCTGAGGTGGGGCACCCCTCCACCACCACACCAGAGCCAAGCCTGCACGTGGCAAACTAAGGCGTTAGGAAGTCAAACGAAACATGTGCTTCCCGTGGGCAGGTCTCTTCTGGATGAGCACAGCACGTGTGGCTGGATAGGGCACCTTTCCCTGGATGGCTGGGCAGTCTGTCCCCTGACTCCTGCCCCCAGGGGAAGTGTGTGAGGAGGTTCAGCAGAGAACGGGAGCTTTTCGAGCCCTAGCCAGATAGGCGAACACTCTGGGACTGAGAAGGAAATACGCCCCCGGAGCCCCACCCTCGCCCAGCTGCAGGGCCTTCCTGAGGTCGTAGGCGGCGGTCAGGTGTCTGCCACGGGAAGGAAGTCCTACCTGATTCCGACAGCGCAGCGCACATTCGCACAGTTGACAACCATGTCATCACAGCTGGGCATGCCTTTCTTCAGCCAGCCTTGGCCTGGTGTCCTCGTGTGTCCTAAGAAGTGACCAAGAGGCAAGTGGCCTGACTCAGCCCTCGTCCTCTCTAGAGGGCCAGTATTTAAAAGATAGCTGGAAACTCATCGTCCCTTAGGAAATCGGAGGTGGTGGCCTGTGAACTGGTGTGTTGGGAGTCGTAGTGGCTGTCAGCAGCCTTCGGAGTGAAGCGGGCTTTCTGAATACCCTGTGTAAAGGCTAAGTGTGGCCTGGCCCTCCCCCATGTGCCTGTCCCTTTTGTTTCTTTTCTTTTTCTTTCTTTCTTTTTTCTTTCTTTTCTGCAGAACTGAGGATCTAACCTAGGGCCTTTACACTATCTCCAGTCCATTTTTTAAAAATTTTACTTTGAGACAAGGTCTCATCAAGTTGCTAAGTTGCCCACAGTGGTCTCAAGCTTAGATCCTCCTGCCTCAGCCTCCCAGAGTGCTGGGATCACAGGCCGGCGCCACCAGGCCTGGCCGAGTGTCCTTCTTGACAAGAGGAGGGGAAGCGCTGTCATCATAAAACGGGTCTCGGGGGAGAATGACCTCATGCGCCTGCTGTGAAGCCGTTTCCCTTTGGAGCTCACCCACAGTGGGGCGTGTTGAAGGAAGCGCGCTTGTTGGGGCACAGATGGGCCGGCCTCACGGGCGGGACATTGCGCTTCCTCCTCTTCCCGCTCGTGTTTCTCTAGGCCCTCAGTCATCCCTCGGCTTCCTGAGGAGGGAGTGAGGAGGAAATTGGCTGCTGACCTGAGCCTGCTACCACCAGGAAGCCAAGGGCAGCAGCGTCCTGGATGTTGCTGTTGAGCTTAAGCCGTCTCCATACAGGGCATAAGGCACCTGAGGCCGAGATGGAGCCGCTGTTAGCAGGGCAGGTGGGACAGGACACCTCTGCCCTGATCTGTTGTGCCTGGTGCTACCATCAGCAAATGAACTCTGGGCTGCTCGAAGGGGCCTGGGTGGAGCAAAGACGGGATGTAGGAGATGCCACCTGCCACCAGGGCGGTGATTAGAAAAGCACAGGCAGGCAGGTTCTGTAGAAAGAGATAAGCAGCAGGCAGGCTGGCAGGGTAGGTGTGAGAGTGGGGTGGCTGGACTCCTCCTGGCCCAGGGTTGGCTCTGCTCATCCGAGAAGCCAAGGGCCGCTGGCTGCGTGCACTGTTCTGAACGCGGCAGTCATGACAATGTTGGTACCCGACATCAGGGAGTCCTCAGTCTGGTGAGCTGGTTCCTTCATGGTATCCTCACATGGGATTCAGGCTGGCAGCGTGAAAAGCTGTGGGCTCCCTGGTTTCACCTTAGACCTTGGAGAGGAGACATTTTGGAGTAAATCCTGAGATCTGGGTCCTAGAAAATCTACCTGCCTGCCTGCCTGCCTCGCTGCTACCCGGGATTGAACCGGGCGCAACTTGCATTGTCCCCAGTGCACAGCGAGGTGGGGAAGAGCAGATGTGCCGGGTGGACATACCGGGTAGCCGTGCTCACCAGCACGTGTGTGGGCAGTGTCGGGAGCTGGGGAGCTTGGCAGGGGAAGGTGAGGATCTGGCTTTGTGGGTGGGCGGGCTGTGTTCGCCTCCCGCCTCCCATGTCTCCCGTCTTGGCTGCCCAGCAGGGACCCGGCAGAGAACCCAGTGTCTGGATTTGGGCAGTTCATTTGCTTCCACCGTGGCTCTTGTCAAAAGTCCTGTGCTTCCCACCTTGGTCCACAGTTTGGGTTTGGGAAACGGGTTAGTTACGTGGCAACATTAATGATCAAGTACGCAGAGTGGATTTTCACGGGGACGGTGTTGGTAGTTCTTCCAGGTCTTGACTGCCGATCCTTAGCTTTCCGCCCCAGCGTTTCTCTGCCCTCACCCTGAGGAGGGGCAAGTGATGGCTTCCGCGTGTCCTCTCCTGGAATCTCTACTGCCCCCACTCCCAGCTCATCCTGTCCCCTACATTTGGACACAGTGTTCCAAAAGATGATTCCAGATACCCCCCTTTTCTGTCCCCTGACGAGTGATCTCCATCCCCTAATGGCCTCTTGCTCCAGCAGGGAGTAGCCCAGGCAGAAGGCAGGTACAGCCTGTCTCTGTGATGCCGGGTGTGACAGGAAGCTGAGGTTGTCAGAGGCCTCTTTGCCCTTTTCCCTAAAAGCTCTTCCCTAAATCTGTCAGCTCAGCTCAGGCCTCAGTGGCAGAAGGAGCTGCCCATGGAAAAGGGTGACACCACTCCCAGGAGGGAGAAGACACGCCCCACCGGAAGAACAGGATTCATCCTTCCTGTCAGGTACTGCCCCGTCCCCCTGATTGAGCCCTGCCTGTATCCCACCCTGAGGTTTCAGTGTGGTGGACACAGAGCCAGCAGCTACCTACTCTCCTACCATTTGAGAACTCCATCCTTCATTTCTGTTGTCTCTCTATCCCCAAAGTTCTTCTAAATTTTGGAGAGGTGAAAATAACAAGGAGAATGTCAGCCCAATAAATATGTAAAATATGCATGCACAAAAGAGGGTTTTTTTTCTGGAAATTTAGCCTTTTTAAAATTTAAAAAAAGTGACCCGTGTTAAGGGATTTGAGGAATCTGCCCACCTTCTGCAGAAGCAGTCAGTAAGGTCTAACATGGGAAAAGAGAAAAAAAATGGAGTCAGATAAGTGAGTATAGAGACCTCCCAGGTACCTACAGTTCAGTCTAGGCTTACCACACAGGCTGAATGAATACAGCATCCCGAGAAACAAGGATTCTAGAACTTTCTAGAACCGCTTGCTACTCTTGGCCTCTCACCAGTGTGCATCAGCCGCCTTGGCCAGGAGGGGGCGGCTGTGAGCAGCATGGTAGGTGAGTGTGGCTCAGCACCCACCTGCTCAGGATGAGGCCGCAGGCTGCCTCAGCAGCAGAGGTCATTAGGCCATTGGAAGCGACTCACTTTTTAAATGCTTTGAGGGTTTTTGGGGTTTCGAATTTGTATTAAATCTCTTAACTCTCCTCATCCTCAAAAGTCAATACAACTTTTGAAATGAGCCCTTGGAACATTAGAAATACCTTTCATGTATCATAAACAAATCGTTCATGTAGAATGGTTCTGTTTAGAAAAACTGTCTCCCCGAAATGGTTCCAGTGTAGGGGAGAAAAAAGACTGAGAAAAAACCCAAATGGGTTCATACGCACAGGGCCATGCCATCATTTCTGAGTGGTGAACATTTAGACTTCTCGGGCTGGGGACAGTGCCCAGTGGTTAGAGTATTTGCTTAACTGCACAAGGTCCTGAGTTTGATCCCCTAGCATCACATAAAAATCAGTCTGGTGTGGTGGTACATACCCGTAATCCCAGTTCTCAGGAGACTGAGGCAGGAGGATTGCCATAAGTTCAAGGCCAGCCTGGGCTACTTAGCAAGTTCAGGACCAGCCTGTACTACAAAGTGAAACCCTGTCTGGAAAAAAGAAACTGAACTTCTTAATCCCTCCTGTAAAGGAGCCTGGCCCTTCGGTACACCTGACCCTTTTCTTATACCAGTTGCCCTAGCCCTAGCCTTGTTTGTATTTTCGCTGTTGTCAGTTTCTTGTGTCATCTGGCTGACTTTCCCTGGGCCTCCCGAGGGAGGTCCCACTCCACCAGCAGGATGAGGATGTGGGTGGCGGTGGAGGCGGAGGAACTGCCCAAGCCTGTCTGGGCGGCTCACCTCGCAGGAGAAGGGCAGGATTCTCCTGCCCCTGACAGCCGGCCGGGCTGCAGCCCACTGCCCCCAGCTGGACCCCAGCTGCCCCAGCATGCTGTCAGCCACCATGGTGGGTGCACTGGTCAGGGGGTGGCGGAACCGGAGCTCCCCTCGCAGGGCTGAGTCGAAGCTCCCTGTCCCGCGGAGCCACGGTGGAGCCCAGGTCCCAGGTGAGTTTGACAGTGCCACACACCTGAGCGGGTTTTCTTGTACAGGACTCGGGGAGGTGGTGATGAGCTTATAGGCCTTCCCCACTTCAGATAGAATCAACAGACCTACAGTCAGGTTTTCTTCTTGGGTTATTAAGAATTATGGCTTGCTCGCTTCTGAGAGGTTGCTTTTCCTCCCCTCATCAAAGACTCAGAAGCCTTCTGGAGTCGTACAGTAGATGGCATGTAATCACCCCGCCTCTGTCCTTCACGTCTCGTGTGGAAGATGGGTCCCTTGTTCCCTGTATTTGTGTTTGACTAATAAGACAGAAAAGGTGTGTCCTGGATTTTGGCAAAAATCATATGACTTTGTGGCCAAAGTCATGAGTTTCTGGGTTTTCCCAGTAATTACTTCTATTTTCCGGTTCATTACTATTGTTTGAGGCAACAATTGAACTAGGACCCATGTGTAGCTCTGTTAGCTGGTTTGAGATGTTACCGTCATTCTTTTCTCAAATAGCGTTTCCTTAGAGTGAAGTACTTCTTGAAATCCCTGACCTCACTCTGTTTGGTCCGGCTACTTGCCGATGCCTAGAAGGGAAGTCTGGTCTCGCTGACTGACCTGGGAGCAAATGCAGAGCCCGCCAAGGAAGCAAGGCCATGGCCCAAAGTGACAGCCTCCCGAGGGCTTTGGAGCTGGCTGGCTGCCTGGGAAGGACTTTTATGTGCCCTGACCCTAAACGTTTCCCAAGCATAAGCGCAATGCTGTATTCTGGCAAATGTGTGTTGGAAGTCAGTTTTCCAAGGCATTTTTCTATGTACTTCATTTTAAGAGGCATAAAAACTGAAAGTTGTTATTTGTTTTGTTGTGACAGTGACTTCCTATCCTACTTTCCAGGCTGTGTTTAAGAAGTATCAAGCCATAGGACTAGCTTGGTGGCAGGCATGAGGCTGTGTGGCCTATCCCCAGCATAGAAGAGAGAGAGACAGAGACACAACAGAGAGGCAGAAGAACCAAGCCAGGAAATTATTCAAAATAGTCTGATGAGCATTGCCACAAGAAAATAGAGGTGTCACTTAATCATAGCAGGTATCCGAAAGACAGAAGAGGCCTCTGTGTTCTAACCTGCCAGGGATCAGTGATTATTTGTAAAATCTCAGGCTCTAGGAAGAAGTGTGAGTCACCGTGTTTCCGACACTGAGCACCTGCTGCTGTGAGTTGGTCTGGGAGGAGGCACAGGCCAGGGTGGGCGGGGACCCGTTTCCCAACTTAGTCTAGCTTTTCTCTAGAGTTGGTAATTTCTGTAATAGCCACAGCCTTACAGGATAACCAGGTACTACACTGACGTGTAAGGGAAATTGTTTTTTTTTTTTTTTAATCAATACATCAAGACCTTTTAAAAGATGTTTGGGGTACACGGTGGTTCAGATTTACAGGGTTGAGTGTGATGTTTAAATCCATGTGTGCAGGCTATCATGACCAGCCCCAGGGAGCCACAGCGTCTGTCACTTCCAGGACCTGTCCTTACTTTGCCCTGGGAGCATTTAGTTCCCCTCTGACTTTGAAGCACACAGCCAAATGTCCTCAGCCCTTACTACCCCTGTGCTAGGGAGCCTTAAAATCACTCCTGTCCGGCTATTCCTCTAGTCACTATGGGTTCTTTCGTAATATTTTTTGAGATACAGTCACCTGCTACACACTTTACCCATTTAAAATGTACAATCCAGAGGTTCCTGGTGTGTTGTGTTACTCACTTGGTAAGCTGTGATAAAACAGAGCACAGAATGTGCCGTCTCTCCCGTGTTAAGTGGACACTGCAGCCATTTGTGACATTCACGGCACTGTGCTGCCATCCCCGGTGTTTCCACAATGTTCCCTGGTTCAGCCCAAACAGAAATTCTGTAGTCCCTGAGCAGAGACGTTCCCTTCCCTCAGCCAGCCTCTGGTATCTGGAATCTACTTTTTGTCTTCATGAATCTTCCCACTCTAGGGGTTTCCCCCAAATGGAACTGTATACCATGTGTCATTTTCTCCGTGATTTTTTAACTCAGCATGATGCTTTCAAGTGATGCACACAGAGCCCGGCGTGGTGGCACACCCTTGTAGTTCCAGTACTTGGGAGGCTGAGGCAGGAGGATCGCTGGGAGTTCAAGGCTATCTTGGGCTATAGTGAATTCAGGGCTAGCCTTGACTACAAAGTGAGACCCTGTCCCAAAACAAAAAATCTCAGTGATCCGCAGCACGGGGAAGGAGCTTACCTGCACTGTGGCTAAGGGAGTGATCTGCCTATCTCAAGATTTATAATCATCACTGGGTAGCCAGGACCCCCAGATATCAGCCCCTCATATGCTTCAGTCCCTTATAAAATGAAATGGTATTTGCATATAACCTGTGTTCATCCTGCTATATGCTTTAAATCTTAGATTATTTATATAAGCATAATATAATGTAAATGTTAAGAAAATGTTTATCTCTGTTGTTTAGGGAGTAATGACAAGAAAAAAGTCTGCTCCATACATAAAACCAACCTTTTTTTTCCAAATATTTTCAAGTCTCAGCAGAATCTGCAGATGTGGAACTGCAGATAGAGAGGGCTGGGTAGCCTGCCAGTCGGCGCCCTAACAGGCACTCTGCCTGGGATTCTGCCATTCCCGACAGTGTCAGAGGAGGTGTAAGAGGAAGGATGAAGCAGGTAGAGCGAGACCCTCCTTCAGGATGGGACGTCGTCACAGGTGTCTTTTCTGTAGGTGACTTCCTTGCTCGGGCTCCCAGGTTCCAACGCGAGTAGACATTTGCAGATTTTAGCCTGCAGCCAAGTTCTCTACCTGGTGGAGAGGAATATCGCTTATTTAAGTGTGTGCATTATTTCATAAATTCTCTTTGCTCCAGAGCTTAGTGGTTGCGTTACTCATTACAGCTCAACACGCGTAGCTCGCCCTGTCACTGTCCTGCGGTCCCCCTGCCCCTGTCTAGCTGATGAGCCCAGTTGATCTCCATGGCTCAGTAGTGTCTAAACCCACCGTGTCTGGGGCCCGGCCCAGAGGCAGCCTTCGGTGATTGGCTGCTAGTGGCAACTCCTGAAACAAGATGCATAGATGTCCGAAAGTCCTGATTTTCATCTACTCACTGCCTGTGTAATTTCCCTTGATGCTCTGCAAGTCAAACCAAGTATTTACCTTGTTGTACCTTTTTCCATTTCAAACCTCTGCAGACTACAAATGCCCGCACATTAAATAATAATTTCTACCTTCGGAGCTGTGCACCCTGTAGTTGGAAAGAAATCCCTCCCTTCCTCGTGTCTTAGTGACAACCTGTAATCACACAAAGGAGCCGATTTTGAGACTTTCTTCTTTCTGAAGGCGGGGGGAGCTTCTCCAGCGTCAGTGGACGCCCCGACCTTGCTCTTTCCTCTCTCACAAACACAGCCATCCACCCAGCAAGAAAAGGCTGGCGTAACCTCCGCCAACAACTACACCTGCAGGAAAGTCAGACAGTGAAGTCAGCTAATCACCAAATATTTAGTGAGGACCTGGGAGAGGTTTTGGATAGCCACTTGAGAAAGTATGATCAGCCACTATACATTATGCCCAAGCCTGATTTCCTTCTTCAGGTGCAGCTTAGGGTTGGGGCGGTCAGGGGTCAGGGGTCAGGGATGGACCCTGGTGCCTGCTTAGCCAGCATGTGGCCCATTTGCTTCTTTAGGTCCAGGATCAGTTTAGTGTGTTACGGATCTGCAAAGTTGAACTAGATTTTTTTTTTTTTTTTTGAGACAGGGTCTCACTTTACAATCCAGGCTCGTCCTGAACTCACTGTGAACACAGATTAATGGCAATCCTCCTGCCTCAGCCACCTGAGTGCTGAGATTACAGGTGTATACCACCCTGCCTGGCCATCTGAATTCGAATTTTAAACCTTACCC
The DNA here is from genome assembly GCA_004027205.1 of Ctenodactylus gundi. Lineage (NCBI taxonomy): Eukaryota > Metazoa > Chordata > Mammalia > Rodentia > Ctenodactylidae > Ctenodactylus > Ctenodactylus gundi. The sequence continues at coordinate 369,631 of PVKB01001184.1, read as the reverse complement.
CATATATGGTTCAGCCACACAGACATGGACAAAATGATGTTTAATTTATGTAGATAACTTGGTGTTTAGTTTGTCTAAAAGAATTTTATCTTCACAACCCTCCCCCCCAAAAAATTGAATCTCATTTTACAATTAATGGTAATGACTAAATATGATAATAATGCTATAAAAGAGTTTACTGTATCTGTGACTGTTTCTGGGAGAATTTGGCAGACCTATACTCTGACCTATACTTATTTTAATTAGTTTAAGTTCAGCTCTACAGCTTTTTTCTCCTAGGTCCTCATAATCATAATGTAATTACCCATTTGGTGAATGTTTCTTGTTTTAACTAGAATAATCATGGGGTCCAGAGTCAGTAAATAAGTGCATATCTGCTGCTGTGCGTAAAACTAATAAGTGTGTTGGAAAGTGAAGAACTCCGGGATTGGCCTTTCATCTTACAAAAAGTGTTTGTACTGTACAGCAGTGATCACCAACCTTTGGGGTACCAGGGGCCAATTCTGCGGACCTGACTGGGGTGAGGTTCAGGAGGCATCGTGAGCAGTGGGGAGTGGTTGTAAATGCGGGTGAGGTTTCTTTTCACTCACCTGCTCCTCACCTCCTGCTGTGTGGCATGGTTCCTGACAGGCAGTGAGCCAGGGGTTATTGCTGTAAAGAAAGCAAACATAAAGAAATGCAACAATTAAATAAGTGTAAGTTGATATTTGAGAAAGAAATGATTCCTCTTAAGGAACAGAATCAGGCCTATAATCCCAGCAGTGTGGGAGGTTGAGGCAAGGGGATCACAGGTTTGAGCCCAGGTTGGACAATGCAGCAACCTGGTGAGACTGTCCCTAAATAAAAAATCAAATGTGCTGAAGATGTCATGCAGCACAAAGGTCCCGAGTTCAATCCTTTGTACCAAAGAAAAGACAACAGCAAAAACCAGCGTAGAGTTTCCCAAGCAAATACAAGGTGGATTGAGGCTTCCAAACCATTGGGGACACTTGCAGCCCCAAAATTAGGGCCAACAGAAAGTACAAGTTTGCTTTTTTCAGGCTTCTAGTGTTTTTTAATTATGAAGATTCTCAGTCAGACTGAAGATTTGACAGTGATTTTGGAACACATGCTCCCAGGGCGACCCCAGTGCATCAGCAAATCCAGACTTCAAGTACGCTGGTGGTTTCTGTAGTTAAAAGCTTAGGAAGGAACACCCTGAGGGCTGGTGAGAAGCAGATGGCACCTGTTGGGGACTGTGGTACCCAGTGTGGCTGTGGTTCCAGGGCGGGACCCAAAAGGCCTGAGCGTCACCATAGGAACCCTGGATTCCATCTATAGACCCAAAGAGCTTTCCCAGCAGAGTCACCCGTGCAGGTCTGTAATTCCAGCACTGTGAGAGACAGAGGCAGGAGAATTGGAAGGTCAGGGCAATTTAGCAACTTAGCAAGACTTGTCTGAAAATCAAAAATAAAAATGGGCTTGAACTGTAACTTAGGGTGAAGGCCCCAGGCTCAACTAATCCTATTCACACACACACACACATACACACACACACACGCGCGCGGTCGAAATTCCTGCTTTGTGTCCACCGGTAGCGCAGTGACATGGGGACAGTGCCGGGCCGCGCGTGCAGAGTTCTGCCGCACAGAGTCATTATACACACAGAAGTGTTGGCCACAGAACTAGGCTGTGAGCGGTGAGGTAACCGTGCAAGTTACTTCATCCCAACCGCCCTTCTCAAGTACAAAATAGAGGTGATAGTGACACCTGTCCCTTAGGGTGGCAGCAAGCCTTGAATGGGTTCATTCAGAAGAAACCACCTCGGAGGTACGCAACACGTGTCAGCTCTAATTATTCTTGTTGTGTGTTCCTCCTGACTCAGCATCCTCCACAGATGTGTTCTTGTCAGTTCCCAGCGACCGGAGCCCCCTCGCCCACGCACTCCATCCTTTCTGTCTGCTTTGTGTGCTGTATGTTTTCACAAGACCAAGGTTAAAAAACGCTCAGCACAGAGTGAGGCCCAGTGGCGCAGGTCTCTAATCCCAGCACTCAGGGGGGGGGGGGGGGGGGGGGGGGGGGGGGGGGGGAGGGGGGACGGGGAAGGGCCTGAAGGCCCTGGGCTCCATCCCCAGTTCCACAAATAAAAAGTCCCCAGCATGAGCATCTTTCCTGGAAGTGCAGACTGGTTGGTATTTATTATCCCTACATTGACATTTTAATAGCCAAAAACAGCGTCTAAAAGAATTGGGAAAATGCGTATCATTGGTCAGGCCCTTGCTAGAGTCATGTTGTGTTTGCATTTCCATGGGAACCGTGTTCTCTCACAAGTTTATACATCTTTTGCCCCGCGGAGAGATGCAACAGCAAGTGTGTGTTCCAAAGCTCAGGATTTGTCCTGGTTAAACCTGCCCCGTTCCCGTTCTTTGGTAGTGGCGTGTGCTCAGGGACGTGTGCTGCGGAGCTGCCGCATGGCTGGATAGTTTCGCAAATGTAACTTTTCATGCTTAATCATTTTGGAAAGCTCTACATGGAGTACAGTGTGCTGGGTTGTCACGGGTGGTGTTAGTTTTGGATATGGGTGGAGAAAACATTAGAGGTTCTCTAGAAATATCTCTCTGTTCTTCCGTCTAGGAATTCAGACTATAGGAAGCATTTCTTCATAGGAAAAAAGGCAGAGCCCCCTTTGGAATTTTAAAGCACAGTGCAGCAGTAAGGACACAAACACCGAGATGCACAGATCTGGATGCTAACATAGCCGGGGCTTGTTGCATAGCTCACGTCAGCCTCGTTTTGCCCATATTTATACTGGGACAAAAGAATTCCTTTTTGAGGTACTTGTGCTTGAACACAGGGCCTTTGCACTGAGCTACATCTACAGCCCTTTGAAATATTTTTATTATGTTGAGAAGATTCTAGTTGCCAAGTTGTCCAGGGTGGGCTTGAATTTATGACCCTCCTGCCTCGGCCTCCCAGAGGAGTGAGCTTGCAGGTGTGCCACCCCGCCTAGCAGGTAGATTCCTGAGGAGGACTTGAGGAGACCCTGCCTCGCAATGGCTGTCATATACCTAGCAAACATGAGCTCCCGGATACTCAGCACCCAGTTATTTCACAGAGATCTGACCTAACAGGGTCTACCATGGTCTCTATCGGGTGGTTGAGATTTTCTTGAAACGAAAGATGCCGTCTTAAACAGAGGGGGATTTTGTGGGTAGATCATCTGCAAAGTAGTTGAGCATATTTAAGTCCTATTTATCAGGAAGAAAGTGGGGGAGGGGCCCAAGAAACAACATAATAATTCAGATTTAGAATCTTGACCTTAAAAATATGAAGTCAAGTGAACCTGGGGCAGGAATCTCTGTGCATGTTATGTAAAAGGTACAGGAAACTGGCGTTAGCCTGGGCAGCATCCAAACTGGCTATTTATGAAGGCTGTGAGGAGGAAAAACCAAGACCACAGAGAATATTCTAATATATCAAACTTCTGTAAATTCTATTTTAATTTTTAAAAATGTTTTCTTTGAGAAAGGGTCTCTCTCTCTCTCTCTCTCTCTCTCTCTCTCTCCCTCCCTCCCTCCCTCCCTCTCTCTTTTTCTCTGGTCCAGGCTAGCCCTGCACTCACTATGTAGCCCAGGCAGACCTTGAACTCAGGGCAATCCTGCCTCAGCCTCCTGAGAACAGCGATTACAGGCATGCAGCACCACACCAACCTGTAAATATTTTTTTTAAATGTATATCCTCTAAATTATTTCTCTGACAGCTTAAATGGAAAGCCCTAGGAAGTCTAGCAGGAACTCAGAGGAAGAATGTCAGTCACAGTGCGGACGGAGAGGAGCCATGTGCTCTTGGCGAGGTATCTTTGTCCCCCATCTCTAAAGCCCTGACTGCTTTCGGGCCTGCAGGGATGGCAGACTGCCAGCACTGGTATGAAATCCTCAATTTTTAATTTGCAATCCCAGGATGACATTTAGACACTTGTTAATCTTGCTTTAAACACTTCAAAGTGTTTGCACATGGCGCGCGCGCGCGCGCGCACACACACACACACACACACACAGACACACATGCTAATGCAGAAGCACACCCTGCCGCCTGGGACGCCTTCGTGCTGGAGACAGTGGTCAGCTCTTCATCACTCCCACCGGCCTGAGGCCGTGTGTGTGTTTTGGAGCCTCGGCGTCTCTACGCACAGCGTGCCAGAGACAGCTTACTCCAGCCAGAGGTGAGCAATGGGTAACTGATTTGTGAGCATAGCTTTACAAGAATATTCTTTAAGTCCAGGGACACAAGGCAGACATCTGTGAAGAGGAAAATGTGTCCAGGTAAATATTCTTTTAAAGTATTCTTTGTGAGTCAGATCAGGTCCCGTGGGTCTGTGATCCTGGTACTCTAGGAGGTTGAAGCAGAAAGATAAGAAAATCGAGCTCAGCTTCGGTGACTTGACAACTTAACAAGACGCTGTCTCGAAATTAAGATGAAAAAATGGGCTGAGGATGCAGCTCAGTGCAAAAGGGCTAGGTTCAGTCTCCAGCACCACAAAAAAAAAAAAAAAAATTTCATGTACCTGAGACTGAATCTCCTAATGGTCTTGGTGACACTTCGGTGGTTTCAGAAATCCAGCTTTAAAGCTGTAGCAGAGGGCACCTGTTTACCATGTTACCTGTTAGATAGGAGGTGTCCTTGAATTTCAAAGAATGAAATTATTTTTTAATTCCAAGAAGGAATGGTGAGCTATGCTATGACCAGTGAAAAATGCTTGTAACCATTTACATGTGTGTACATGAGTGTGCATGCCATGTTGTGGTTTTGTTTTGCTTTGTTTTTCTGAGGTAGGATCTCACTGTGTCATCTAGGCTGGTCCTAAACTCACCGTATCCCTCAGGCTGGCCTCAAACTCTCAGCAGTCCTCCTGTCTTGGCCTCACAAGTGCTGAGATTATAGGCACGTGCCACCATGCCTAGCAAGAAGTACCTTTAAAAATAGGATAGCTTTTGAGCCCTTTAAAATTTCTCCTGACCCAGAAATAGCATACATGTAATGATTTGGTTCTGAGAAATCAAGGATCATTACAAATAGTTTGTTAATTCTTCAGTTTAATAAAATGGATAAATACTAAAATGTCATTTACTGAGCTGTACACGTTAGCTCGCCACGTGGGGAGCAGTGGTGAGCACGCAGGACTTGGGCACGGTCCCACGGGTCTAGACTTCAGGTGGTGGGCTGGTGTTTTTAAGTCTGTTTCTGAGGAATCTTTACAGACTTGCCCCGTTTAGGACAGCATTTGAAGGAGAGGAACCTGTGTAGGGGCAGAGGGCAGGAGGGACTCAAAGACATTTGATTGGGACCTGTGGGGTGTGTGGGACTGGGAGGTGGCACCAAGGCTGTTGGTAAGGAGCTGTCTCCTGTTTCAGCATCTTGCCGGGGCTGGCCCTGGTGGGGAGACCGCCCTCAGAACCTCTGCTTGGTCACTTGGAATCAGGGGACTGCGGGGGCATGGGGAGCAGCTCTTTTTGTGCAGCTGGAGGGGAGCTTGGCTTCTCCACCTGCTGAAACATCTGTTTACCCTGGCCAGCCTCAGGGAGCGGGAACACAGACGGTTCCCTGTGGTGCAAGGGGAAGAGCTGTGTCTTGTTTCCTGAGACCAGAGCCGCTTTCTTACAGGAAAGAATCACAGATGTCCTGATGTGGGTACCTGCTTAGGAAAATAAGTCAAGTCCTTGGGTTTGTTTTTGTGGTTGGGTTTGATTTGGTTGGTACTGGAGATCCGGCCCAGGGCCTTGGTACTAAAAACTGACTACATCGCAGCTCGCTTTTTAGTTTTGGTTTGGAAACGGAGTCTCACTCAATTGCTCTGGCTGGACTTGAACTTGAGATCCTCCGGCCTAAGCTTCCCAGAGTGCTGAGATGATAGGCCTGCACCACCAGGCCTAGTCCTATATTTATGGACGTGAGGAAGCAGCTCCTCGTGAGCTTCTCAAGGTTTTTTGTTCTTCTAGGTTAGTTTTTATTAAATTCCTTTTAAAAATAATGCTGTGGTTAAAGATCAGATATCGGCCAGTGCGTAGCAGGAGCTCCATCATGAGCTCTTTGGTGGTACGTCCATTCCGATCGTGTCACCAGATTTGTTAAAGAAGTTGCCAGCATCTGAACGGTTTGACCCCCCTCCCCAGACTGTATGTTAGAAAAACGAGATAGCAGTAAAACTGTACCCAGCTCGTGGTCGGGCCTGTGTGAGTGCAGACAGAGCATGCTCAGGGGAGAATGATTTCGATCCCTTTAATAAATTCATTAAACTCACGGGTAACAAGTAGTAGTGATGGAAGCTGCTGACAGTTATTTGGGGAATTGAAACAAAATGCAAATGCATGCGATGCCCCTGGAGCCAGCATGCGTTGTGCTCTGAAACTCCTTCTGTTCTCTTTTCCAGCAGCTGTGTAGACGGTGTGCATGTCTGGGCAAGGTGGTGTGGTTAGGATCTCCAGGCGTCCCGTTTGGGGTTCACCTCTGACTTATAAAGAGGCCATGAGGCATCATTGATCAATCAGCATCTGCACCTACAGATGATTTCAAATCAGGTTGGTTTCATGATCCCTATTAAGCTCGATCTTTGAAAAGAAAAAACTGAAGTTTTTTTCAAAGAGCCTTATTTATACAATTTATTTATGTAAAATTTGCCCTTTTTAAATCATGGCTGCCACAGAGGCAAATTTCAAAGCATGTCAGACAGTATGAAGTCCATGATTGTAATTGTTGCTGTTAAGTTCCTTTTTACTGCCTCACGACAGAAAAAGTGGCCTTAAAAAGGTGGAGTGTATATGTGTCCAGGGACTGTCAGACATCCGTGCGGGCTTGTACCACAGCTGTCGCCTCTGGGCAGACTCAGTGCAGGGTGCGGGGGATCCTTTATACTTTTTCTTACCATTTTCTATGTTTTGTTAAAAACAAACAAAAATGTAACTATCTACAAGGCCTTTATTGCCTGGCAGGTGTTCAGGAAAATATGCTTAACTTAATACATGTTGACCGTGTATTTGGTCCTGGGAGGTTTCCCCTCTGTGACCAGCAACCACCTTGTAGATGTAGGGAGTGCCATCTCCTAAATCCCCTTGGTAAAGAAGAAAGTGTGTGTGTGTGTGTGTGTGTGTGTGTGTGTGTAACTAGGGATTGATTCCATGGTCCTCCTACTGAGCTGTATCCCCATCCCATTTTTTATTTTGCTCAGGCTGAGCTCATCCTACCTCAGCCTCCCCAGAGCACTGGGGTTATAGGCCTACCCCACTGAGCCCAGTGGACAGATATCTGATTGTGAGATCTGTCTACTCAACTCAGGTCCTACCATTTGGGTCCTAATGTGCCCGTCTGAGTAGCCAAGCGCTGGGCTGTCCGTTAGGACAGCAGCCATTGTACTGACAGTTCTCTAACCTGTACTTGTTGGGCCTCATCCTGCCTGGTGCTCATTGAACATGGAAACCCAAAGAGCTCCTCAGGAGGCAAAAACACTAGTCAATTTTTAATGTGGCAAATTTAAGCAAAAAAAACAGTGTCCCTCCTTTCAAAGTACTTTGTTGGGGATCTTAATGAAGGTAAGGGACTCTCTTGCCTAAACAAATAAATACAAATGTTCCTTTTGATTTATATTGTAAATAAATGAAAACTTTGAAATTGTCCAAGTGCCCCTCTCTTCTGAGGATGAACACTGGCAATGACCCATGGCCCTGTTAGTTTTGCTAGTTCCTGCTATGTTTAGCATCCATGGAGCCAACTTTTAGATCACAAGTCTTGGTAAATAACTCACAGAGAGAACAATATTTACCCTCAGCAGTAAGCAGGGTCCTGTTGTTTCATGTTGGCTCTGGTCTGGGAACACCACAGAGGGTCTTCATGAAGTCCTTATATCAGTGAGAGTCACCAGGTGGCCTGGCTCAAGGAAGTTTCCACGTGTCTCAGCAGCAGGGACAGAAAGACCATCCCAGGTTGGCTGTGGCCACTGGGGTGTCCTCAGCACTCTCTGGCAGAGAGCAGCTGGGAACGCCAGCTATCTGGAAGATGCTGGCGACTGGGAGGTCATTTTCTCCACATGTGTCTTTAGGACAGAGTATCTCCTGTCAGAGAACTTGTTAGCAGTTTCCAGGCCCCGCCTGGGCCCTGCAGAATTGCAGAGACTGAGGGTGGAACCAGACAGCACACAACAAGCCCTCAGAGGCGGTGGCCTAAGGTGATCTCCCTTCCAGAATTCACATTCTTCTTCTGACATGAAAAGATTTCTAGTAAACAGATCTGTCCGAAGACACATACCCAAACTCTTCAATTCTGTATTTCTGAGACATCAATGTGCATAGGTGGTGTTTTGCACAGGCATTGAGGACAAACTCTGAAATCTGACTGGCCGGTTCAAGTCCTGGTACTGCCACTTTATAATATTACACACTCAAGCGGCCAGCTGACCCTGCTGTGCATTGAGCAAGCCCTGTGTCTACAAGGCAGTGTGGAATTGTCTAAAATGTGGAGAATAGCTCCTGCTGCTTAGGAAGTAGTATATGTGTGTGTGTCCCTCCCTGCTAAAAGTCTGACTCTTTGAAGATCAGAATTCAAGCTGGAACAGCTTTATTTCTTATACTTAGGCCATATATGTTAAATACTCTTAAACACTTGCTAAAGAAGTAAGATAATAAACTAAGGGTGTTAAAATCCGAGGTCACCAGAAAGCCCATACCGTGTGGTATGTGCAAGAAACAAAGAATTTAAATGTTTAAGAAATATGCAACAATTCTTGAGGAAGGCACTGATTATTTAGCAATGGAGACATGGCTTCCATGATGTAACCAGAAAAAAAAAAAAAAAGAAGAAGAAGAAGAAAATAGATTTTCATGTATCTGGATCAGGGCTTCTTTTAAACCTTTCAACAACTGTCTGATTTGTAATAAGAAGACAGCTAATGTAATTGGTCGCAGTCTTTTCAGTTTGGATGATGTAACAGACCATTCAGTATGATAAAAATGGGGTATCCAGCCAGGCCTGGTGGTGCAGGCCTGGAATCCCAGCACCCTGGGAGGCTGAGGCAGGAGGATCAGGATCACAAGTCCAAACCCAGCCTGGAAAATTTAGCAATTTAATGGGAACCTGTCTCAAAAATTAAACCATAGGTTATAGGTTTTGCTCAATGCCAAGATCCTGGGTTCCATCTCTAGCACCAATTAGATATCTACCGTGTGACCCTGACCTGTTTTACAAGTATTATATTGAAATCCAAAGGTAACCAGGAAATGAGGTAGGTCCCTGAACTGAGAAGGACAGAGGTTGGTTGAAGTTAAAGTCCATCATCACAGAACAAGACACAGCGGTCCACCACTTGCAATGAGGTGCTTCGCAGCCAATCACTAGCCACATCGCTAGTTTAGCTGTTATATTTTTGAAAAGTAAAGCTTAACATCTCCACAGATGAGACATGGATGTTCTTTGCTACCTTAAGAACACAACCGAGAAGGGCAGTCATGTTAAGAGCCCTGGCGTATGGAGCACCTCACAAAGGGCCCTGGGGACGTGTTGCCGTCAGCAGTGCCTGCCTCACTTTATATACACAAAAATAAAGAAATCTCACCCACACCTGCATTTCAGTCTTCACCATTCTCCCTTAGTGTGTGTGTGTTGGGGCGGGGGGTGGTTATGATGAGAAAATGGCAAAGGCACATAGAGAGGAACCAAGAGGAAGCCAACCCCAGGTTTTCAGTCTTCAGATGAAGCCCTTCATGCCCCTTGTGACCCGCTTCCTTTCCACCATTTTATTCCATCACTTTATGACTGCCCTTACCCACCTCCAATTGCTTTATTGAAAATGAAAACAGGTTAGAAAGTACAGGTTGTACATAAACATCCTTAGATTTGTTTACTTAATACTTAAAATATGATTTGCTGTATCCATTAGAAAAGTTGACTAAAGAGCTACTTCTTGTAGTATAAAAAATCTAGATAATACTGCTTTGTGTTAAAAGTTGACTCATAAAGGGAGAGATGATAGCGTCCTTGTAGCACACTTGTGAGCTCCTACCCTGGTGATAGCTATAAGTCACATTAAGGGAAAAATACAAGTGGTACAGTCTCACCTTCCAGGGAAAAGGAGGTTTGTAAAATGAATGTTTGACTACTGTTTAACACACTGATATTTGAAGACTCTCAGGATTTATGTAGTATTTTTGCACAGTTGAATGCACTTGGTGTGTATAAATTTGTTTTAATTCTATTGTTGTCCCTGAAAGATAAATAAATTAATTTCAGGTCATTTTGATTTGACTTGACACAGGGGAACCTTCAGCCTATTTTAAAAAAATGGATTTCCATTTCAATGAGTAATTAATAGTACAGTAGTAGCAGATGCTTATTTTTCAGGGGTCCTTGAATTTCAAAGTATCCCCAATGGTTAATGGTCTAGCTCTGTCATTTGTCAGTTAGGTTATTTAAAATGACTCTTAGTTGGTTCTTCAAATTGAAGGAGGAGATGTACCAAATCCTAAGTGCAAAAGCTCCAGCACACAGCCAACTTTCTCCACACTGGCGCTAAGGTGGAGCAATGGCCATGCATCTATGATTTACTCTTAATTTCACCCATGACCACAGATCCAAACCTTTATCTGACCTCCTTCCAGTGGAGTTGAGTGGCATCTCACACGAGTCTCAAGGGCCCGTCTCATTCCCTTTTGGAGACAAGGGGACTTTCTTACAACGAACCTCACCCTGGACCCCAGGACTATCCCTGACTAACTCTATTTGTAATTCTTTCTTCTTTTTGGAAGGCATCTAATTTTGAGTGCTTTGAAATCTATCCTTTACTAATGACTCCATCGAAACTTTTTCTCTCTGGGGACGCAGAATAGAGGAAGGCTGAGAGAGAAACAAGGGGGGCTGGAAACAATACTGAGCTCCCCTCCAGCAGTGATTCTCAATCTTCATTCTGCACAAACACCACCACAGAGTTTGATTATCATGCTCAGTCCTGGGCTCCACCTCTGAAGATTCAGATTTAGAGTTCTTAGACAGGGCCTAGTGTCACATTTCAGGGCGGAGGACAAAGATGTGAGTTGCTCAAAGTCCATCTCAGGGACTCAGAGAAGTCCGCAAATGGTGGCATGGATATGCCCTCTGAGTGAGAGGGTGGATTTGGCCGTGCAGGCTTGAGCAGAGGTCTCTCCTCTTATTTATTGGAAGAAAAGCAGGTGTTCAGTAAAGGATAAAATGCTTAGGGCAGTGAATCATTTACAAAGTATTTCAAAAAGCAGGCCCAAAACTTACACAATGGCTGATTAAAGGTACAGAGCATACAAATGGGGATAGTAAACAAAATTTTTATATCCTTATTCATCTTCTTGATTATAGCTAGGTGGAGGTGGTGGGAGGGCATACAGCTTGAGATTACCAGACGCGTGATTCACAATCTTTTCATTTTTTTTTTATCTTTTTGAGGGAGGGTCTTGCTCTGGGATCCAGCCTGGTCCTGAACTCACTGTATAGCCAGGGCTGGCCTAAAACTCACAGAAATCCTCCTGCCTCAGCCTCCTGAGTGCTGGGATTACAGGTGTGTGTCACCACAGCCGGCTTATGTGGTGCTGGGGAATCGAACCCAGGGTCTTGTGCTTGCTAGGCAAGTGCTTTAACTGCTGAGCTACTCCACCAGGTACCAATTCACATCCTTAAGAGATCATTGCTGACGGTGAGTAGAGTTCTGGCCAACTTAGGAAGAAAATTGACTCTCGAAGTCCCACAGCCCAGAAATCTGAAAATCCAACTGATCATAATTGTCTGAATCTGTTCAGGCTGCTATAACAAAATGCCCTAAGATAAAATTGATAAAAGGTAGAAATTTGTCGCTTCCAGTTTTAGAAGCTGGGAAGTCCAAGATCAAAGTGCCGGCAGATTTAGTGCCTGGTGGAGGCTTGCTCTGTGCTTCAAAGACGGCACCTTCCGGTTGTGTCTTCACCTGGCAGAGGAGGAAAGAGCTCCTCAAGCTTCCTTTCTAAGGGCATCAGTTCCATTCAAGAGGGCAGAGTCCTTCTGCCCTAATCTCTTCCCAGAATCCCCACTTCTTAACACCACTGAAGGTTAGGTTTCAATATATGAATTACAGGGAGCACTTAACACTCAGACCATAGCAGTGATTGTTACCAAGCTTGGACTGCCATAACAAAAGACCAAAGACTGGGTGGCATAAACATCATTCATTTACTTGCTCAAAGTTCTGGTGGCCAGAAATCTAAGCTCTAGGGGTACAGTGTTGGTTTCTGGGAAAATCTCTCTTCCAGGCTTAAAGATGGCTGCCTCCTCACTATTATCTGTTACGGCATTTTGCACAGAGACTAAGATCTTTAGGGTTTCTTCCTCCTCTTATAAGGACAGTAATTCTATCAGCTTAAGGCCTCACCCTCTGACTTAATCAATTCCCAGGACGTTGGGTCTTTGACCTATGGTTAGGGAGGATATAGCAGTGATCTGGGGAGACATAAATCACACCTGGGTTAGATCACACTTGGGAAAATGTTGGTGTAGAGTGTGTCCTAACATTGCCAAGGTCATTCATCAAGCATTTGGTTTAAATCACCACTACAATAACTGATGTCATAAGATGTCTAAATAGATTAAAATCAAAATGTCTGCCATAGAATGGAAAGCAAAGTCTGCTTTGAAGTACACCATCAGAGCACGTATTTTCCTAAGGAAGTTGCTCATGTTCAGAAGGTAAGATCACTGAGTGAGATTTACCCACAGAGAACAAAGAACTCCACACCTTCTAGAACTTTTTGGGCCATTGGGTTTCCTTTCAAAGACGGCAGGGAGCACACTCATAGAAGTCTACAGGAGTCAAGCAGCCTGTCCTCAGGAGCACTGCATGGGGCCCCCTAACCCCTACTCTGCTCCAGCCCTCACACCCAACAAACACCCAGCGTCCCTGGATGAGGGCCCTGTGTCCCAGACCTTCGAAGTAGACCTGTGTCAGAAGGACAGACATGAGAACATTAAACAGTCCAAGGTTTGGTAGACGTCCTGGACCCGTGGCAGTCTTGGGCCCATGGCAGTCCAGAATCTCCTTGCCCTTAGGGAAGCTTTTAGCTTTCTGTCTTTTCTTCCACATCAGGATTAGGGGAAAGTGGTTGGTTTTGTTTTTCAATCCCTCTACCCCACTCCTTCCTCCTGAGGGAAGATATCAGGTATCAGAGAGGAGCCTTCTGCAGAAAGACTGGGGCTGTCTGCAAAACCGCTCTGAGGCCTCTGCGTATTGAATATTTTTTGTCTCCAGGGTCAGAAAGAAAGCAACACTGGTATGGTGGACAGGATAGGACTTTCTTTCCTTTCTAGGAAAAATGCTGTTGATTTGTGCCTGCAGCTACCTTTATCAGTGATCAGTGAGTCAGAATTCACAAATGCTCTTCCAAATTGGGGAGGGAGGATCATTTGGTCCTCTGTGTTTTACTTGCCCATAGCTCTAATTTTGTAGTCATTGTTTCTTTTGATAGGACTAGAATCTCAATTTCTAAGTTTTAACCTCTGTCCTGTTGTTTTCAAAAAGGTGTAAGAAAAAACATTCTAGTGATATATGAGATTGCTATATGGAATGTAAATTTCAGCATTTATAGATGATGGATCTTGGCTTTTATTTTTAATACCATCAAAACAATTTCCCCCTTCAGTACTTCTATAAGAGCATGTGAATCGGCAGGGATCCGAGAGTGTCACTAGCCACTGCAGAGTGTCATCTTTTAGAGGCTGTGGTTTTGTCTCAAGATCTGTTGCTTGTTGGTTTGTTCATCTGTCATATTTGGGGTTGAACCTTCAGCCTCTGATGTGCTAGAAAAGTATTCTACCACCAAGCTGTGTCCCCCAGCTACTTCCCACTTTTTTCTTTTTCTTTTTGAGACAGAGTCTCACTAAGTTGCCTAGACTGGCCTCCAATTTGATCCTCCTGCCTCAGTCTCCCAAATAGCCAGAGTTAAAGGTATATACCACTCACTGTATCCAGCAGTTTAAGATGTCTAAATTTTTATTTTATTTTATTTTTTGAGACAGAGTCTCACTCTGTAGTCTGGGCTGGCTCTAAACTCTCTATGTAGACCAGACTGGCCTTGAACTCACAGCCGTCCTCCTGCCTCTGCCTCCCAGGTGCTAGAATTACAGGCATGTGCCACCACATCCAGCTTATGTGGTGCTGGGCAATCAAATTCAGGTACTTAGTGCTTGCTAGCCAAGCACTTTAACTGCTGAGCTATTCTTCCAGCCCTAAGATTTTTATTTTTTAATGTCAAAAACTATGATACCAGTTATCTGGATTCTTGGTTTAGCAGAATTGATAATTAAATCACGTCTTCTATCTTAATTCCTTCATAGAAGCCCTGGAAAAATTCTGACATTTTATTGAAGTACAAGTTTGTACAACAAGCAGGATAAGGCTCTGCCTCATAGAATGAATAATGGAAAAAATGACAAGAACCAGCCTTTCCTGACCTGCCGCCCACGTCCTTCCTTCCTTCCTTCTTTCTTTCTTTCTTTCCTTCCTTCCTTCCTTCCTTCATTCCTTCCCCGATAGCCCTGCTCCCCTTTTCCTCACCTCCCTCAGAAAATCTTCATATGGTAGAAAGATTGGTTTTATGGCTTTTTCTCACTGATCTTGTTTTATAGGAACAAGTATGTTTTTAGGCTTTTATGTTTCATTTTTCAAATGTCTTATAAACTGAAGGGCAGTAAATTGGTTTCATCAGACTATATAATTAGGTAATTTCTACTGCTATTAACCTAGTCTAGAGGGCAGAACATAGATGTGTCCGTGTGTGTAGTTCAGTGTCAGATGCCTCCGGGGCCAGGAAGACCACGTAAAGGAAAGAAACAGGAGGGTATAATGAATGCTACAGGGAGCTGTGGAGTCTGCAGCAAAGTAGAAACTGCACCACAGGCAAGCTTAACCTCAGCCACGGCTGCTGAGTGGGAATGTGAGACTGATGTTAGATAATGTTTACACCTTGCAAGGGGTTTCGGAGTGGGTATCGCCAAAAATCTGGGGGTTTTTATGTGAGAGAGTCTGATTTTTTTAAAGTTTTTTTGAGCTATTGATTTAAAGAAATTGAAACCCAGTGTTGACCAGACGATAGGTCTGCAGGTCACAGTTTGTGTGCTAGCCTCAATTCATAACTTCCAGGGGGAGTTTTGGCCCCTTCCAGGCCTCGGCAGCCATATGAGTGAAGTCACTTGAAGTCAAGACCACATCTTGCCAGCTTAGCGTAAGGGCGGGACTTCTCTCGGGCCCTCCACACCCGGGCACCGCCTCCCGGGCCTGGAACCTTACTAGATAGGAGTGCCCGAGCTCCCTGCGGGATGCTCCGGGTGCAGGCTGCTGGAATCCTCTGCTCTTCTCTTCTGCAAAAAAGGATTCCTCTCCTCTTGTGTCTTCTTCCATTAGATAAAATACCCAGCCAGGCCCAATGGGGCAGGCCTGGGCTCCCAGCACCCTGGGAGGCTGAGACGAGAGGATCGTAAGTTGAAGCCCAGCTTGGACAACTTAGTGACTTCGTGAGAGCTTGTCTCAAAATCAGAAGTAAAACGTGGCCTGGGGATGTAGCTCAGTGTGAAGGCCCTGGGCTTACTCCCTAGTACCAAATATATACTACAGCTACTTAACTGTAATGGAATAGTTCCATCATAGTATCTTCTCCGCCACGTGGTCTTTTCTTTGTTGGTGGGGATCTCCTCGGCTTCCGGGTGGGGTGGAAGTGAGGCTGGCTGGAAGGAGTCCCACATGCAAAACCAGAAACCAGCCTTCCCCAACCCATTCGCGCTGTCACGTCGCACTTCCCTTGCGTCTCCCAAGCCACCTTGTCTTTCATTTCTATGAGAATTCCAACCCCAGCCCCACCCTCATTTCCCCCAAAAGAATCTGTGATACCTGCCTGGAAAAAAAAATCTGAACACCAGTTGTAGGTACTATCTGAACTTTTTCTCCAGGCACTTAGACAGGCTCCTTATCAGTCAATCATTCTGTCAATCAGAGCAAGTTAATCCAGCCGGGGACAGCCACAGAGAATCTTCCACTGTCACTCACGCTCCACGGAGGCTTGCCTAGGGCACCCTGTGGTTGCACAGAAACCCAAGGAACATGGGCTCCCTGGATGATTGCAAACCCACCATACTTGGTGTGAGCTGTGCATTGCAGGAGCATCATTTTGTGGGTGTATTTCCGTGTTGCTGCTGTTCCAGGGATCTATAGGACAGGTGTTGGGTCAGGACACAGCCACAGAGCCTGACCACACCCATGGCCAAAGAGAGATTTGATAATCCACTCTGTCAGCTGGTTTTCAGAACAGAACTTTGTGGAAGGTGAAGGCGATGCCAGCGAGTAGGTGAGACGCGTGGCCGAGCTTGAGGCGCAGTCCAGTGCCGGGCAGCCAGCGCATCTCTGTAGGGAGTTCTCCGCAATGGCTATGCCGTCGTGTCTGTGATAAGCCCCACCACATAAGGCATGACCGGTGATGTCAATCCACTTCCCTGTTGTCATGGTTCGAATCTGAAGTGTCCCCCAGATAGCTCGTGCCAGTAGCGGACCCTGGCGGGGGACGGGAGCACCCAGGCCCTGGATTCCTCCATGGGCAGATCCTCGTGGAGTGCAGAGCTGTGTGGGTCCCAGGAGGTGGGCCTGGCCGCAGGACGTGCACGCAGTGGCTTCGAGGCCTTGTCCTCCCCCAGGCCCATGCCCACCTCGATACCTCCTGCCTGCCTGCATACGCAGCTTCTTTTCTGCCTTTCTCCACTGCCGCCGTCTTCTGCTTAAAAGTGACAGACCTGACATCCCAGCACTCTGGAAGGCTGAGGCAGGAAGATTCCAAGTTGAAGTCCAGCCTGGACAACTTAGCAACTTGATGAGACCCTGTCTCAGAAAAAAATAAAAATGAGCTAGGGGTGTTCCTCAGTGCAAAGGCCCTGGGCTCAATCTGCAGAACCAAAGCAAATAAATAAATTGTAAATACATAGTTAGGAGTGATGGAGCCAGCTAACTGGACAGAGACCTCTGAAACTGTGAGCCAAGGTAAGCCTTTCCCTTTGGTAGGTGTGTTGTCAATGCACCTGTGCACACGCCGCCTTGTTCTGGTTCCGATGTGAGTTGGAGGTTGTCTGGTGATGAGACCCTTAAGATCCTAAAGTTGTCTGAGAGCCTCCAGGGAGACCGTCCATGGAGGTGAGAAGTAGGTGGCAGTGTTAACGCGTCACCCAAAGTTCTGGAATCTTCAATTCACACATTTGGATGGGGGGAGGGACAGAAAGAGAGTGGGAAAGCCCTTGTGTCCTTGGCAGGATGCATATGTGCACAAAATGCTCAACTCCATCGTAAACCTTAAATTTTGCACGTATATATATTAATAAAATGGGGGGGGGGGAGGGGAATGTTCCCAAATGTTAGAGACTCCAGAGCTTCCGTTGTACCAGGAAGGAATCTGGACCCAGAGAGGCTAATGACCTGGCCGAGGTGACGCAGCAGAGCCGAGGTTCTGCGTCAGTTCTCAGCTCAGTCTCATGTCCTTTGCACGTGTCATTTCGCGAGCAGCAAATGATGGCTTTGAATGCATATGGTGAGCTCAGTGTTGGTGATGTGGCTTTGGGACAGAATCGCTAGGATGATAACCAGTAGTGTCACTTAGCATGCGTGAGGCCCTGGCTTCAATTCCCAGCACTGAGTGGGGGCCGCAGGGGTTGGGGGTGGCGGGGAGAGAGAGACAGAGAGGACAAGAAAAGAATAGAAAATGAAAGAAGACCTCTCCATGCTGTCAGAGCTTCCTTTCTGGGTTTGTCATTTCATGGTCCCCTCGTTTGCTCAAATTCCTAAGCAGATGTCCAGTGTCTGGCGCCATATTGGCATCTGGGCAGTTGTCCCTGGCTTGAGTCCCTCGGGACGGGGGACCTGGGGAACCCTCAAGGCTCAGAGGCACACTGTCGGTTCGTAAGGTCCCAAGGCACGCCAGGATGAGCTGCGCAGGTGGCACGGGCCTGCCCTCCCTGCACTCTATGAGGCTAAGGCAGGAGAATGGCAGGTTCAAGCCCAGGCTAGGTGACTTAGTGACTTAGTGAAACCCTGGCTCAAAATGAAAACTAAAAGGCTCAGTGTAGCTCAGGGTGAATGCTCTGGGCTTGGTCCCCAGTACAAGAAAAAAAGGTGACCAGCAGTTCTCTGCAGTCTGCCCTTCTGTGACCCCTTCTTTTCAGGCTCCTCTGATGTTCATTTAAATCTGGCTGTACCCAGGTGACACTATCATTCCCTGTAATCATATCTTATAAGGGCCCTTGTCTCAGCACTGTGCAACAGCACAGGTGTGGTCACTGCCACGCAGCTGGACCCCCTGTCTGGGGTGCAGGAACAGCAGAGAAGAGACTTGTATACACAGATTATAGTTTGGATTCTTCCAGAAAGGAGGAGGAAGAGAGACGGCCCCATGTAGGCGGGCGCTGGTAGAGTAAACACAGCTAGCCATTGTAGTATGCAACAGAATATGTGCAAACAAGGAAAAAAATCTAGGTTGGGTGGTCACCGTGGGCATAGCGCCAGCTGTCCCAGCTGCCAGGCCTACGGGAAGGGGGACAGCCTTTGCTCGCCACCTGCCCCTCGACTCCAGTGACTTCTCCACCTTCAGATGTCAGAAGCCACCCTAAACTCTGCCCCCCAGGCCTGATCCCCCATTCCCTGTGTCCACATCCCTGTGCCTCCCAGCGTCATCCACATCCCTTTGGTGGAAACACTGGAAAGGCAGAATCTTCAGACACACAGAGAGAGTGACCAAGGGGCAGCGCCATTTCTAAGAACTCTCCCACGCCCCCACAACCACCAGGTGCCAACTTCCTCCTCGGCTCACCCCCACACCCCCAGGCAATCCTGTGTCCAGGTTAGTCAGTCAGTCAACACCTACATGAAGAGGCAAGTATCTATAGAAAATGGACACCCAACTCGAATAACCAAGGACCCCCCCCACCCGCCACCCCACGCAAGGGAGACGGAATTCCCCTGTGGTGTTCTGCAGTGGTCCCTGGCTCCACATGACAAAGTATTTGTTATTCTTGTTACTGTTATTTTTGTGGTAGTGAAGGCCCACCCCGCGGCCTTCACACTGAGCTACATCCCCAGCTCAATTTTATTTTTGATTTTGAGATAGGGTTTTGCTAAGTTGCCCAGGTTGGACTCGAACTTGTGATCCTCTTTCTCAGCCTCCCAAAGTGCTTAGATTCCAGGCCCATGACACCACGCCAGGCCCATGACACCACGCCGAGCTGACAAAGTGCCTTAAAGACTAGAACTGCCTCCGAATGGGTTGGGTTGTCTGAGCAGGGGTGTGATGCCCAGTAACCAGCAGAGTTCAGGCCAAGGGGGCACACTTGCTGCGATGTAGTCTGTGTGGTCAGACGCCCCTTCAGGGTGCTCGGAACACCTGAAGTCCCTTCGAAGTATTGACAGACTGGTCATAGGACTCTAGCCCCTCTGTCCCCTGCTGGAATACAGGCTGCACACGGGCAGGGGTGTTTGCTGTTACGGTCCCCGCAGGGTCTCTGGTGCCTTCGTCCCAGCCCAGGCAGCCGCTCGATCCGAGTAGACGCTGCGTCAGTCAGTGGCGAATGTGAGCAGGCACAGACCGGCTCCAGGGAAGGGTTTATGTCCGTGGCCTGAAGCAAACCAGCCGTGAATCAAACAGGGCTAACATGTGGCCTAAGACCAGAGAGCAAAGCAAAGGCCACCGTTCTGGAGAAGCACGTGGGGCCCCCCTGCCCTCCCTCTGTGCTGCAGACCGGTCCTTCTAGAGTTCATGTGGCACTGTGTCCACGGGGGACAGCAGGGAACTGAGTCGGCTCAGCCACCCACAGAAAGGGCTTTAGGGTTTCCGGCTTCTGCTAAGACAGGGAAGTGGGTGGCCAAGACAGCTGTGATGCAGAGACAGTGACCAGAGGAGCCCCACCCTCTGGCTCCGGGGCAACCTACAGGGACCTAGAGAGGCCAGGGGCAAAACAGAACAGAGGGACTCAGGGAGGGCAGGGATGGTGGGGCAGCTGCCCTGCACAGGGACTTTCCCACACTCGACCCCTAGCCATCAGGGAGTGGCCAGAATGCCCGCTGCTCACCCCATGGTTTGGGTCCCTCCCTTGGCCAGCCCTAGCCGGATGCCAGCCAGCCAGGGCGTGCTCACCTGGGGACACAGCAGGGCCGGGAAGAGGGAGATTGGGACAGCACACATAAGTTGATTTTGTTCTAACATTTAATTACACCCATAACACATGGTCATGACATGCAATGTGTAGACTCTCATCAAAGCGAGTAGTGGAGGGTCTCTCCTCCAGCCCCACCTCGCCTCCTGCCGAGATTCCCAGTTCCGGACGTTTCATTTTTCTTTTTCTTTTTCCATAACCTTACAAAGGATCTGACCGT
The DNA here is from genome assembly GCA_004027205.1 of Ctenodactylus gundi. NCBI lineage: Eukaryota > Metazoa > Chordata > Mammalia > Rodentia > Ctenodactylidae > Ctenodactylus > Ctenodactylus gundi. The sequence continues at coordinate 349,224 of PVKB01001184.1, read as the reverse complement.
TTGTGTTCAGAGTAAACCAAAATGCGTTTGGTTACACTTGTTTCGTGACCTAATTAAGATAAACCTGCCAGGGAACAGAGCGCGCCTTTCCTCTGCTTTGTTCTGTTAACATAAACAAGTTACTTCTTGTGCCCCTGTGGGAACCGCCAGTTAGGCAAGCGCTCAGGCTCGCAAAAACCTTCAGCGAGTTTGACTGTCAGCTTGGAAACCGAGTAATTAAACAGGAGATGAAAGACACTCCAGCTGGGCTGACTCTTTAGGATTGGAATGAGCCTGAGCCTGGCGGGGCAGGCCTGTCACTGGGCAGGCCTGTCACTGGGCAAGCTGGGAGGCTGAGGCAGGAGGCTGGCAAGTTCAAGCCCAGCCTGGGCAACTCAGTGACGTGGTGATGAGACCCTGTCTTGAAATTTAAAAACAAAGAAATAATAATAATAATAAGCTGAGGACGTAGCTCTGTATGAATGCCCTGGGCAAGATCCCCAGTACCAGCACCCCCCCCCAAAAAAAAAAAAAAGATTAGAAAGGAATTTCAAGGGCAGATGAGCTAATGAGCTCGGCTTAACTGTCTCGTTCTGATCCACCTGCAAGGAAGCAGGAGAAGAATTGAGGAAAAGCCAGTTACAGAATTCGAGCCCGTGTTCACGAGCACAGTTCTTGGTAGCGATTTATATCCACAGCGTCCCCCCTTGTTGGTGCATAAGACCCGTCACACTTGTCATTCCTTACCAAGGCTTATCGAATCTTGAGTGGCAGTCACTCCCAGCAGGCAAAGCCCGGGGCCACTCACACTGCCCAGCATGGAACCTGGGGTTTGGTGGGACCCATTAGCAGGGACCAGTGATTGAGGCTGTTGATGAGCAGGGTGAAGAAAGGGGGAAGGGTTCTCAGGGGGTAGCTGGGTGTGCTACAGTTCAAAAGGAGTAACCAGGACCCAGGCAGGGGGCCAACGCATTCTGAGGTCAGCAGCACTTGATGTATTCTTTAGTTTAAGAAAAAGAAAATCAGGTCTGGTGGCACAGGCCGGTCATCCCAGAGCTCTGGTAGACTGAGGCCAGAGGGTCGCAAGGTCAAGCCCAGCCTGAGCAACTTAGCGACTTAGAAAGAGCCTTTCTCAGAATAAAAACTAAGAAGAAAATAGGCTGAGGATGTACCCAGCGTGAAGGCCCTGTGTTGGGTCCCCAGTGACATGCGCACACACAAAAACCCTTTAAAAAATGAAGCACAGACACTTAAATAGTCCAAGGTTTCCTTTATATGAGAAAACACAACTATGAATAATTTAATAAAAGAGAGATGATAGGAAACAGGGACATAGACGTGGAGATCAGAAGGGCTCCGGGAGGGGAGGGATGTCAGCGGGATTCGGATGCCACGTGTGCACACTCCCATCCTCAAGGGAAACATAATTATTATGTGCTACAAACATAACCAATAAAAGTAATAATTATGGGGGGAACTTAAGTCACCTCAGCTCCTGTAGGAGTGCTCTCTGCTTTCCTGGAAAGGAAACTGCACTTGGCCGCAGGCCAGGTACCCCCTGGGGGTCCGGGGGGGACTGTCCCCATGACCTGGCACAGAAGGATAAATGAGTATAAGATCCAACTGTCTCACTCTGGTGCTAAAAATTTCCTGGTCTCTCCCGAAATAGCGCCATTTGCTTGAAGGTCCTACACCGAGTTAAGCCGCCAGCCTCTGAGGCATCGCCGATGGCTTTGGGAGGGGGAGAAGCGTGATTGTGGTGATCTAAAGTGGAGGTTCTGAACTGGCTTGGAGACTGGCTTAAACTTGCACCAAGAAGGCCTGTCATCCCAGTACTCTGGGAAGCTGAGGCAGGAGGGTCGCAAGTGCAAGCCTGGTCTGGGCAGCTTAGCTACTTAACAAGACCCTGTCTCAAAGTCAAAAGTAAAAAATGGGGTGGGGATGTAGCTCAGTGAGAAGGCCCTGGGCTCCATCCCCAGTGCCACCCAAGCAGCAGTGACAACAACATTGCACCAAGCAGCTTGTCGGTGTCCGCACTGCAAGCTCTGGTTCTGCCTCTGCTCTGAGACTTGCTCTGAGGGCAGCCGTCCCACGTTGGTGGGGGTGGGGCCCATGTGATGCTGGGCCCCTCCTCGGCCCACTGCACACCAAGAGCTGTGTCTCCAAAGAAGGGGAAGGGCGAGCACATGGGGCTGTCCCCTCTGCCAGGACATGACAATGGTTATTACACTGCAACTGTACGAGATTCCTGTTCTAATTAGTGTTTTGGAAAACACTACTGCAGGATTTCAACAGGGCACTGGGCCCGGGCTGCAAGTTCACGTCCACTTTTCATCAGTGCTCAGGGAAGGCCAGATGGTGCCGAATGCCTGTGGCCGTGAATGGGTGCGATGGGCGTTATCTGCCGGAGAAATGTGCCTGCAAGCAGGCTGCGTTCTTCCCGGGAGAATTCAGCCATTGTGCTTGGCACAGCGAGTCCTCCAAGGGTGTCCTTAAAGATGGAACCCAGAGATTACGGGAAGCAAGAGGCTTTTTGTATCGTGTTTGTTTGCTTCGTATCTCAAAACTGTGCAGTTCAGAAATAACTGAGACTTGATTTCATCGTGTCTGGGAAATAAAGACCAGATACCTTAATAAAAGAACAGAGTGAGAAACAGCTGATGCATGCCCTGGCCCCAGAGAAAGGAGCTGGGAGGAGGGTCTCAAACACAGCAAGCCTGTAGAGCCACCGAGTGAGGGCCACTCAAGGCTATCTGGACCTGGACCGCTGCCCTGCCGGTGGGGTAGGTGCAGGAGGGCTGTGAAAACCAGCTGTTGAAAAGCAATAGGGCCAGGCTGGTGGTGCAGGCCTGTAATCCCAGCACCCGGGAGGCTGAGGCAGGAGGACTGCTGTGAGTTTGAGGCCAGCCTGGGCTACACAGTGAGTTCAGGACCAGCCTGGACTACAGTGCAAGACCATTTCTCAAAAGAGAAAAGAAAAACAAAAATAAACACAAAAAACCCTTGACATTTAGTGCAATGGTGGAGGAGCAATTAGGTTTTTAGTTGGACAAGCTGAGTACTGGTGACTAGAATCTGTGGTTTGACTCTTATTGTTAGAGTCAGTCCTAGTAGTAAGACCAGAGTGTCTCTGGATTCGCCTTATCCTAAGGGCTGTTGCTTATCTGGGACCTCTGTCTTTTGCTGGGAGTAAAGGTTTTTTCGATTTGTAAAAACAAACTTACTTGCCATTAAAAGTATTTCACCTTGAAATAGGACTTCTTTAGAAAGAAGAACAGTAGATAGGGCCTTGTTATTGCCTGACTAAGTTATGGATCAGTTTGTGTAACAGTAGTAAGGCAGCATTATAGCTGGTGGCGTTTCTGGGTTTCAAGTTAGTAGAGGCTGTATAGATTTGTCATAAACAACTGCAGGGCGGAGGGTGGCAGTCCGTCACCGCTCACCTTTGGGAGGAAGGCCGTGTGCCCTTCCAAGTCACTGTAATAGTGATGGGTGGCACTTTCGGGCATTCAGGCGACTTCATGTTTGTCACATTCATTCGCTGGTATACTCCCCAAAAATGTAATCTCCTTGTCTGTTGTTTTTTCCCCCAAAGAAAAAAATTCTGGTAGTCTAAAAATGTATTTAAAATATTCTGCCAGTGGCTGTGTGTTGAGAAATAGTTGATTCTGTCCCTTGTGTGGGGAGATTGTCACAGCAGCAGTATCTTCAGCCCCAAGGTGGGGCCTTCTGGTGCAGATGCACACTCCCACAAAATTCACATTCTTCTGTTTCAGCAAAGTGTCATAGGACATCCCTGGAAACTAAGCACTCTGGGAGGCTGAGGCAGGAGGATTGTTAAGTTGGCACACAAGTGGACAACCTAGCAAACCTCCATCTCAAAAAAGTTCTGGGGATGTAGCTCTGTGCAAAGTGGGTTCAATCCCCAGTACCAAAAGGCTGGGGAGGGAAGCGTGTCATCCGTTGTGTTCCATATAGAAACTATTGTGTGTGTTTTGATGTAGCCCAAGTTGTCTTGTGAACTGACTAATGTACTCTTTCCATCCGAAGGCCAGCCAAAGTAGCACTGTGTATACCCTGCTTTATTTGAAAGGAAGCGGGCATTAAAGCAGATTATCCTATTATGTCATTGGTTTGAAATCACTTAATGGCATGATAGAGATAGCTGCAGTAAAAGTGATCTGCTGATGTGGTTTTCCATGACCGCAAATGAACGCTGTCCATGGAACTTCTATTTCAAGGATTTGAATGTTTGGAAATAGTTCAGATTTCACTGGCAGTCACTTCATGGGCAGAATTCATAGTTGGAATTTCAGTTCCAATGGTGCAGCGTGATCCAATTTCAATAGCATGTTTATACTTCTGGAAATCTTCATTTAAAGAACTTGATATCTTTTTTGAATATATATCTTTTGGCTCTTTATGAAGAAATAGATACAGCATTTTAAGGGGCCTTAGGAAATAAGAAATCCCAAATCATCTGGACTGGATTACTGAATTATGGGAAGTATGTCATTCTGTCTTTGCAACTCAGTATTTTAAAAATCATGGAACTGGCCAAGCGTGGTGATGCACACCTGTAGTCCCAGCACTCTGAGAGGCTGAGGCAGCAGGATTGCATGCTTGAGTCCACCTAGCCTGTACAACTTAGTGAGATCCTATCTCAAAATTAAAAAAAAAAAGAAAAATTAAAAATGTAACTGGGCATGTAGTTCAATGTGTATGCCCTGGGTTCAACCCCTGGTACCACCAAAAAGAAGTGTGCGTGTGTGTGTGTGTGTGTGTGTGTGAGAGAGAGAGAGAGAGAGAGAGAGAGAGAGAGAGATGAAACTTGTTTTTTCAAAGAGATGCCTGTAAGTCTCAATTTTAGATACTTGCCTTCAGATAGATATTTAAAAGAAAAACCATTTCTTAAAGAGTTTTCTTGTGCAACTGTCCCACACATGGCTGTATTGCCCTGTTAGCAGAAAGTATGGAAGCCGCCCCGGGTGGCGGCAGGGGCGCCTAGCGGACCCACGAGGTGGCAGCGTGCTGCTCAGTGAAGTGCGTATTTTCAAGTTACCCACAGCAGCGGCTATTGTCCTGTTTCTCAATCGCATGATGTCATGTTTCGCTGACGGCTCCCCGATGCTGAGGTCTGTGGTCTGCGTATGAGGGGGGAGAAAGTTGCAAATCAGGTTTCTGCCCGGCCTTTGTGTGCGGTTGACGGATGCGGCTGACTCATGCGATCTGCCTGCTGCACGGGTTCACCTGGCCGCGCACGCAGCGAGGGCAGGCGTCCGCTGGAGGCAGGGTGTCCGCTGGAGGCAGGGGTGCGCTGGCCGGTGGAGCCCAGGTAGGTGTCCTGGGGAAGGGATCCGAGAGCGGCTCCCCCTTCCCGCCCCGCCGGGAGCAGCCCGGCCGGTGTCCCTGGGCGACCGGCTGGTGCGCCCGCTGGCTGCTCGCAGGTGCTGCGCTGGAGGAGGTCCCGCGCGGGACGCATCTGCGGGCAGCTGTCCCGTCTCCTCCACCTCAACTCCACTCGCCCTCCAACAGCTTCTGTCCCTTGTCCCGCGCGTGCTTAGGGCAACCCGGGTCCTCCTGGGCTTCCCTCTGGGCTGCCGCAGGCAGAGCTGGAGGAGCTAAAGAAAGGCTTGCCAAGTTCATGCGTGGCAGCCGCACTGACTGCGTGAATCCGGTTTCCATTTTGAGTGGCTACTGGTAGGGCCCGCTTTTGTTAGGACCAATGACTGGGGGAAAGGAGGCATGGTTTTATTTGATGCTGGGAGGTTTTATTTGCAGCCTGATTTTATTTTGTGTTATTTAATTATTTGGATTTAGCAATACTAACGTTTTGAAAGAAGATGTCTGTGTTTGGTGTTACCAAATAAAATGATTTATTTTATTGCCAGTATTTAAATATCTCATACAAATAGAGGTGATGGTGATTCCCTTACATAATATTTGTAGATGATAAAAGCAACCTATTTGTTAAAGAAACGATGTTAACAAGTAACACAGGAAAAAGTATTATCAGTCTTATCGGTTCTGCTTAGTTAAAAAATAATTCTTTTCATTGTGGACAGTAAATAACAGTGTCCTAAATCAAAACTGGGGTCATATTGTATTAAAGCACCCACTTCCCTTAGCTATAGATGGGGACCCTGCCCCGTGCCTTTGAGGAGTTAAGAGAATGTGGCGCTCAGGGTCGTGCACTGTGCCTTCTGGAAGGATCTATGTACTCCGGCTGCTATTGTGAAATACTTCAGGTTCTCTTCCTCCTCCTTTTACTTGAAGAAAATGTACAGTGTCCTTGGGGACGTATCTATTCACTCCGAATGCTATTGTTAGCCACTTGGAATTTTTCTCTTCTTCCTCCTCCTTTGGCTGCAAGAACATGTGACTTTGTGCCATGCCTCCCTCCCGACTGCACAGGGTGCTCTTGGAGCAAGTGTGCGCACTCCAAATGGAGCTTGGGTGCATAACTAGCATTATTTGGTTAATGCCTTGGGACTGTCTTTATGCTGGTGGAAAGTACTGCGCAAAGTGAAGCTGTGTGCTGATTATTGTTTAAGGTAGATTAAAAATTGAGGTGTCTTACTTAGCCTTTGGAAAAGTCAATCTTAGAGTTCATAATCTAACACCCAGATAGACACAAATTGCTGTTCTGAAGTTCGCACCCATGCCAGGACACCAGCTAGGAATGCACAGCTGTGGCAACCAGCGAGCTGCTGGGGACTTCGGAGCTGGAGCCTCATCTGGAAGGTTGGATGGGACCTGGGGATGTTGTCCAGTTCAGTGGCCTCACCTATAGACAAGGAAACCAAAGATCAAGGTCAGCTCACATGGGGCAGAGTCGGGGCGAGCATGCAAGATGCATAGTCAGGAGAGTATTGTAACTACATTCTGTCCCCCTAGTTCTGCCCTCTTAATTCTGTCTATGCAGTGCATCAACTAGGGCTATACTTACACATACACACACACATGCGCGCGCGTGCAGCAGAAGTCCTTGGGCACATAGTCCTTTAAGCAAACACCTTGTGCATGGTCTTCGTTTCCTGATCCCTAAATTTCTTTTCTGTTTTATGAACCAATATCTAAGTACACAGAAGTCAGAAGCCACAGTCTCTGGTTCACAGTTCAACTTTAAGTACTGTGTTTCTACTCTCTATCTATCTATCTCTCACCCCCCTCTCCCTCCCTCACTCTGCCCGCCCCCTCACTCCTCTTTCATTTATAAAATTCTTTGAAAGCGATGAACTATGTGAGAGAACGTTGCGGTCGCCTTGGAGAGCTAAGGCCGACTTCCATGTAGAGTCATAGCCATGCGTGATGGAAAGCTGGTCTGTAATACACAGGCTGTGTGGGTTAGCTCACATCACGTAAGAAGTCACCCTAAATATTGGTGACTCAAAACAGCAGTAGTCACTTATAACCTGTGAGTCAGGAGTTCAAGGTGAGGTTCTGCCAGGTGGCTGTGCTGAGGGACTGTCACACAGGTGCAGTCAGACATGGCAGACCTGGGGTTGCCTGAAGGTGTCTCACTGATACGTCTGGTGCCTGGGCTAAAACACCTGAGCAGCAGAGGCCCAGACGTCGGGGTCTGTGAGAATCCCTCTCCATCTGACTGTGTCTGTCCTCGTGTCTCCTCCAGCATAGGAGTTTCGGGAAACCAGATCTCTATCAGGGCGGGTTCAGGGCATACCTAGCCGTGACTGCAAGGTTCCCTGTCTCCTCCTGCTCTGCTCTGCTCTGCTCTGCTCAAGGGCAGGGGCCCCAAGCCAGTCTGTGGCCTCAGAAGAAGCAGGTCACAGGGACAGACAAGGAGCCGGCAGGAGAAGAGCAGGGAGCGATGCCCCGCCTCTCTCAGTGTGCTCCTGTCAGGCTCCAGTGCCACGGCCGAGCTAAGCGGAGGTGGACCTTCACTTCCTGAACTCCTCTTGCTGCTGCTCACCATTTTAAACCTATCTATCCTCCAACAGCCTACTATATAGAAAGCACCACAGTCTTCCCAGAGAGAATGGTCCTCGTTGAAGGTGTCAAAAAGGTTGGAGACCACTGCTCTAGGACATCGGTGTCATTCCCATGGGGCGCACAAGGCCCCTACCACACCTAGGTTCCAGAGTGAAAGGGAAAAGGCATGGAGGAAAGGTTCCTAAAGTCTTGAGAAGTATATCCCCAAAGGGCATAGATCACTTCCATTGGTGAGAACTTGACCACATGGCCCTATCTATGGCAAAGGATGCTGGGAAATGTGTCAACTGAAACCCTTTTCAGGAAGGAAGAACAGAAAGTGGATTTTGGTGGATGGCTCAGTCTCCTCTGTAAGTGGTAACACAATGGATGGTTTAGAATGGTCCTGGAGCCTCGCCTCTCCTGCACCAAGTCACTGTAGAAAAAGCATACATTAAATTAAAAACAGCTTGTTTGCATAAAAAGGCCTAAAGGAATTCTCTTTGATCCCCTTTTGGCCGGACTCAAAAGAGTCCTACTTAGCTGTTACTAGCTGTTCTACTTATTCCCTACTCAACTGAGGTAACCAATGGGCCTCTTAGTTTTCATTGACTAGTGTCTTAGTGCATTCAGGGTACTACAACAAAATACCTGAGACTTTGTCCTTATAAACAACAAAAATTAATTGCCTGAGCATCCAGAGGCGGTTAAGTCCAAGATCAAGGCTTCAACTGATTCAGATTCTCACAGGGCCTGTTCCTCCTGGATAGAGCCTTCTGTGGTCCTTCATGGTAGAATGGGGGCAACAAGCTGTCTTTGGCCTCCTTTAGAAGGGTACTAATCCCATTTAGGAGGATGGAGGCCCAGTCACTTCCTGGTTCCTGGGACACAATACCTGACACCACAACTTAAGTGAGCGAAGGTTTATTTTTAGCTCACCAGTTCAGAAGGTCTTTTTATTCATATGTAGTCTGCAGCGGTGGATGGACCTGGTAGAGGGCCTAGCCAAGAGAGCTAATAATGGCATGGCAAGACAGGAAACTCAAAGAGAGAAGGGTGGAGCTAGCAGCTGGTGGGGGGCATATCCTTCCAGGTCATGTCCCAGTGGTCCCTGCTTCTAGCTAGGCTCCCCCTCTTAACAGCACAGGAAATCAATGGAGGAACCCTTCACAATTCTACCTTCCAAACTCACCTTCCAAACATGAGGGTTTTGGGGGACAGATCCAAACCCTCACAAGCTCTCATGATCTGATCACCTTGCAAAGGACCCATTTCCTAATCCCATTACCTTGGGGATTAGATTTCAAGAAGAGAATTTTGGAGGGACACACATATTCACTCCATAGCAACTAGCACTGGAATCGATAAATTATATGACTCTTTAGTGTTATATTTTACAGCTTAAAGGAATTGTTCCACTCTCATCTCCTATCTGTTGTTTAGAGAGAAGCATTTTCACAAAATCTTTTCTAATTCTTGAGCTTCTTATAATATGTATAATTAATACATTAATAATCGTGTATATACTTGACTTACTGACTTCATGGATAATGAGATTTTTTTTTCTTTCACAATGTTAGACTCCTTTTCATATATTTATTGGTCATTTGTATGTCTTTTGTGGAGCAATACCTATTAAGTCACTTTCCACTTTTTAAAATGAACTATTTAGGTTTTTACTATTGAATTGTAGGAGTTTCTTATATATTTGATATTAAGCCTTTGATAAATATATGTGTTAGAAGTACTTTTTCCTATTTGATGGGTAGCTTCTTGGTTTTGCTAATATTTTCTTACACCATGTAGTTTTTAGTATATGGTCCCACCTGTCTGTTTTTGGTATTTGGTATTATATCTAAGAAATCATCACCAAGACCAATATTGAGAAGATTTTTCCTATATGTTTTCTTCTAGAATTTTTATGGCCTCAGTCTTACATTTAAGTCTAATTTATTCTTGATTGATTTTTGTATGTAGTTTAAGTACAGGTTGATTTTCATTCTTTTGTATGTAAATATAAGAAAACATATATACATACGATGAAGGACTATTCAGCCATCAAAAAGGAAATCCTGCCACTCTGGCAATACAGATGCATCTATAAGGTATCAAGCCAAATGAAATAAGCCAGACACAGGAGGACAAATACCGATGAGGAACTACAGCCATCAAACTTGTAGCATGGTAGTTGTCAGGAGGAAGAGGAAGGAGAAGAGTACTAAGCAAATGGTATAGATTTTCATTTGTGCAAGATGACAGAGATCAGGAGATCTACTCACAGTGTCTGTCTAGAGTTAACAATACTGTATTGACTATGTAACAGTTTCCCAAGGGTACATTGTATGTTAAGTGTTCTAATTACAAAATAATAATAGTAAAGAAGGCATGCAGAAACTTTTGATGGGGATAGATATGTCTGTGGTGTAGATCTTGGTAATGGTTTCATGGATGTGGATTTATCTCCAGACTTACCAAAATGTAGACATTACATATATATAAATTTTGTATGTCAATCATATCACCAAAAAATAGCCAGGTGGAGTGGGGCACACCTGTAACCCCAGCACACAGAAGGCTGAGGCCGGAAGATTGCTGTGACTTCAAGGACAGCCTGAGGTATGTAGTAGTTCAGGACCAGCCTGGTCTATAGCACAAGGCCCTGTGTAAAAAAACGAAAGCAAAAACAAAACAGAAATTTATATTTTTTCTATTTACAGTGCTGGGAACAATACTCAGGGCCTTTCTCATGCTAGACAAGAGCTGTACCATGGAACCATGACCCCAACCTTTATGATATTTCTGAGCTATTTATTTTTGAAAATTTTTAAATTTATAGGAAAGTCAAGAAGGCAGTGCAGAGCTCCCATGTGTTCTTCGTCTAGCTTTCTCCCATGTCGACATCTCATTTAACTGTAGCACTTTAGCCAAAACTAAGAAATTAACATGATCACAAGATTTGGTGCTTCTTTCTCACCAACTAGCTATAAATAAGTATGAAAGCCACAGTCCCTGAATTGAATGTGCTGAACATTAGAACGTGTGGAATTCTCGTCCCACTCCTGCCTTAGAAAAAAACTCAACTTAAGCTGGACCAGTGGCACAGGTCCATAATCTCAGGACGCTGGGAGGCTGAGGCAGGAGGGTCACAGATTCAAGCCCAGCCTGGGAAATTTAGCAACTCAGCAGTTAGACCCTGTCTCAGAATCAAAATTATAAACACGGGCTAAGGAAACAGCTCAGTGCAAAGGCCCTTGACTCAAACCCCAGTACCAAAACAAAACAAAACAAAAAAGAAATCAATTGGGTAGCTTAAAAAGGAAGTAAAAGTCAAATCTCTTAAACTGCCAAATCATTATCATATTTCAGAGATCTGGGGTTGTCTTTGAAATATATAATTTGTATTTCTAATTTGGCACTTTTTTTTAAATCACGATATCGGTTGTTTAAAACTTGGTGGCTCTGCCGGTGACTGGCTGTACAAAGCCCTCTTGGCTGGCTGCCGGAGCTAATGCCTTGCTTCTACCGTGGTCACTCATCTGCCTTCCCTGGTGAGGCAGACGCAGGTGGTGTCACCAGCAGGGACACCTTGGAGGTGCTCATGGTGACGAGCACCCCGTGTCCCCTGGACTGCCGGTGGCTCTGCCGAGGACCTCACTTCTGGCATTGGATTTCAAGGCTTACAAAGAGCAGAATCAGGAAACCTCATTCCCTCCACGACCTCAACTATGAGATTTGGTTCCCTGCCTTGTGAAATTCTGCGAGGCAGGCTGCACAGTGTTCTGTCTGTGTGACTTGGTGGATCAAAGGACCTGTAGGCCACGAAACCCCACAAGTTCTGCTTCCCATTTGTAAACCCGGTCACAGGGAGGACGCACCAAAGCTGAGTCAGCCTGAGCTGAGCTAAAGCCCAGGGCACTGCTTTTCATTCCAGCAGGGACGTTCCACGGAACAGCGGTGAAAACAAAGGGAAGTCTGAAGGACAAGCAAAAATAAAAACAGAACAAAACAAAAAACAAAGAAAAAGGCCAACTTTCGCTTTTGTCTCGGTTACTTTTCGTCAGTGGGGTGTAATACCCAGTGCCCACAACTGACAGGAGGGAAGGTTTATTTTTAGCTCACAGTCTCAAGATGTCTCAGTCCATTCATGGGCAGCTGGCAGTGGCGGAAGGGTCTGGCGGAACGCCTAGCTGGAGGAAAGCTGCTCACGGTGTGGCGAGATGGGAAGCCAGGAGTGGGGACGGGCAGAGCTGGCACTTCTCCTCCCAGATTGGGACGGGCCCGCCTCTTCACAGCACTGGAAATCCAGGGGCTTACTCCCTGATTGAGTCACTTTCCCACCTGAGGCTTTTGGGGGACATTCCAGATCCACCCCTGTCTTAGTTACTTTTTCGTTGCTGTGACTCAATACCTGACACCCACAAACTCAGGAAAGGAAAGGTTTATTTTAGCTCACAGTCTCAAAGGTCACAGTCCATTCAGGGGCGGCCAGCAACAATCGAAGCACATGGCAGAGAGAGAGGTGGAGGCAGCTTCCCCGGACAAACAGAAAGACAAGCTGAGGCTAGGTGAGACTAGTTCCAGTCCTCCAGGAAGGCAGGTGCAGCTTATGTATCCTTTCAGGTCTCCGCCCAGTAACCCGTCCCTCCTGCATCCAGGTGTGGCCACGACACACCGTTAATCCTAACTTAACTCTAATCCACCCCTCCAGACCAGACCCCAATCCACCAACATCACATGATTCCATTAAAATACATGAGACTTTTGGTGGACACTCCAGATCCTAACCACAACAACCCCGTAACACTCTTCTAAAAAATTAGAGATATTTCATGAGGCAAAATGTATGAGAGCCTTTCTACCTGAGCACTGTCCAGCCATTTCTGTCAAGAAGGGCACAAGAAAGGAAATGGTAGGCTAACTAGTACTTGCTATACGACTTACTGTAAGACTCAGCAGGCCTCCAAGACTCCTGTACCAGTGCTTCCAGCTCCCCACCTAGCCCCTTCCTCCTTTACCACAGGTGGCACTGGCCATGACCTTGACTTTCAAGTGACTCTCAACAAACCATAACCAGTGAACCAGTGCATTTAGGATATCCATGGTCAAAAGCTACACCAGGATACGCATTAGCCACAGGAGACAAGAGTTCGTAGAAGCTGTTACAGTATTCCTCTTTGCTTGGGATTTAGGAAGAGAGAGATGTTGTAAGAAGGAAAAAGCAAAGTGTCCAAGTGTTCGTCTTTTATCCGAGGCAGAAGAAAAAGCTTTAATATTACACAGTGTTCTGTGTGATCCTGTGGATCATAGGAACTCAGCCACACCAGTATGTCCTGCACAGTAATTATCTCCTAACTTTATGATAATATTTTGTATTAAAGAACAAGCTTAAAAAAATAAAGAATGGAACTAAGAAAGGATCAGTTAGGATGCTAACTTCTCTCTAGTCACTGTTATTTGAACAAAGATTATCGGTCATAAATTTAAATCACACAGAATAACATAATTAATAATCAACAAGACCTCTACATCAGCATTGCCCAACTAAAATCTTTAATTTCCTACTAGCCACATTCAAGTAGAGTGAAGCTGGTGAAAATAGTTGTACTAAGGCTTTTATTAAGCCCACCACTCAGAAATACTCTTTCAACATGTAATTAGCATAAAGCTGCTTATTGAGGTATTTTATAACTTATGCTTCATGCTAAGCCATTGGAATCTGGTATGTATTTCACAGCAGGGGTCCCCAGCCCCCAGGCTGCAATCTGGAACTGGCAGAAGGGGATCAGGGGCAAAGCCCTGCCTCCGGGCAGCGCGCTCCCAGCAGGGGCTGGTGCTGCTGGGTTACGCCTGGAGCGCGTCTCACTTTGGACTGGCCACATTGCAGGTGCTCAGTAGTCACATGTGGCCAAGGGTCACTGTGTTGGGCAGCCCACCTGCAAAGGCAAACATCAAGAATTGCCAAGTTGTATTTAAAAACAGTCAGGGTGAAAATCTGAAACGAATTTGAGGGAAGTGTGAACAAGAGTAGACTTTTATTATGAGATCCACCTCCTATGAGAAAGCTGTGATTGTCCTCTAAGCAACGAAGCAACATAACAAGTGTTCCCTACTAGCCAGTGTAGCGTCATACTACACATCATGTGACCTAACAATGTCTTGCTGCTGTCTTTGGTATTATTATTTTTTTTTTTTTGAGACAGGGTCTCTGTAGTCCAGGCTGGTCCTGAACTCCCTGTGTAGCCTAGGCTGGTCTCAAACTCACAGCATTCCTACTGCCTCACTCTCCCAAGTGCCAAGATTACAGGTGTGCACCACCACATCCAGTTTATGTGATACTGGGAAATTGAACCCAGGGCCTTGCACTTGCTAGGCAAGCTCTTTAACCAGGGGGAACAGGTTGTTTGATGACCTTCCCAGACATCGTGGCCTTTCGTATTGAAAATACCCAACTTACATTTAGTCTTGTGTCACAGCCTCATAGGACTTGGGAACTTGAGGCTGGAGTCCCTGGTCCCTGAGCCACTAACTGGTACTGGTTGTGGCCCTTTAGCCCATGGGCCACACAGCACGATGCAAGCAGTAGGGTGGTGAGATAAGCTTCATCTGTGTTTATAGCCACTTCCCATCACTCCCCTTACTGCCTGAGCTCTGCTTGCTGGCAGATCAGCAGTGGCATTGGGTTCTCATTGGAGCTGCACATGTGTAGGACCCACAATAAATATAATGTGTTTGGGGTGTCCTGGAACCATCCCCTCCACCCCAGTCTGTGGGAAAGTTGTTTTCTACGAACTGGTTCCTGGTGCCAAAAGGGTTGGGACCACTACCTTAAGAAAACCTCATATTCTTCCCAAGGTAATACCTGTCCTCTGTAATGAAGCCAGTGGCAGCATACAGTTGTGGCAGATGCTAGTGGGCAGAAAACCTGGTTGTATCTGTTCCTGTTTTGAACTGCTTAGGAAGTTGTTTGTTTGTTTGTTTGTTTGTTTGTTTGTTTGTTTGTTTGAGATAAGGTCTCACTCTATATCTGGGCTGTTCCCGAACTCACTGTATAGCTAAGGCTGGCTTGGAACACATGATGATTCTCTCTCCTCAGCCTCCCAAGTGCTAGGATTATGGTTGTGCACCACCACACCTGGCCAATTTCTGTATGTTACTGAGGAATTGAACCCAGGACCGTGCACATGTTAAGAAGCTCTAACCACCGATCTACAGTCCCATCCCCTGCCTAGGACTTCCTAAGCACCATTCCCAGATGTGGACAAGTGTTCTGTGCCTCAAGCCGACCTGAAGGCATGGCTGTTCTTGGATTTTTGCCACCCTCAAATTGGATCAGGCTTTTTAGGTCAAGTACACTTTAACTACTAACCAATCCCTGCTTCATAAGCCATAAAGCTGTTATAAAGCGAACAGAAAGAATATTGCAAAAGCTTTAAACATTTGCAGCAAACTGTTACCATGTGGTGATCATGCGGAGAAATTATTCATTTCCTACACAGTTCTCACTGTTCCTTCTTGTTGACCCAGGGTATGTTTCTTTATATTTCTAGTATTAATATTTGCCCCTTTTTGAGATGGAGACTCACTATGTAGCCCCGGCTGGCCCGGAACTCAAGGCGATCCCCCTGCCTCAGCCTCCTGAATGCTATGGCATGTGCCACCACACCCAGCTAATTTTCATCGAACCCAGGCCTTGTGCATGCACTCTAACCACGGAGCTATGACCTCAGCCCTAATATTTGCCATAAAGAGAATCTAAAAACAGTCTCTCTGTTCAAGGATACGGGCGCAATGGATTTGACGCTGAAGATACCAGCAACAGCTGTCTGGTCCTTATCATAGTGAAAACTGGTCATCAGTCTGTGTTCTCGTCCTGTACGTGTCATAACCTCCCATGTGTGCTTCGGTCCCTCCTTTTTCTAACAAAGCTCACAAATGCTGGTTTTGGTAGCAAAGTGACCTGCCAGTGTGGAGCAGATTTCATCATGAGTCACACTCTTTATCATGAAGCGCATTGTTTCTGGAGGCCTGAAATCTCATTTTTACGAGGGAAAACAATGTTGATTTTGCCTTGTAACTGAGGGAGATTGGAACTTTTAGTTTTTTCTCAAAATAGTTTCTGAAAGCTGAGTTTCCACAGGGGGCCTCTTTGTCCCCAAGTTGATTTAACTACTATGGGTTTTATTTGCCAGCCTTTTGTTTTTATTTGGTGGGGTTTGGGGTGGTTGTTTTTTGTTTTTGAGACAAAGTCTCCCAAAGTCACTAAGTCACCCAGGCTGGGCTCAAACTTGAGATCCTCCTGCCTCAGCCTCCTGCAGGGCTGGGATTAGACGCCATGGGTATCAAGTGACCTTTGGGATTGGGACACACTCTCCTGGTGCTCTCTTATAAGCACTAACGACCCATTTCTTTTCATCACTTACTTCCTATACTTATTGTGTAATTACACTATTATTTTATAGCTTTGCTTAGGGAATTGTTCTACCCTTGAACAGTGACACTCATATCCGCTCACTAATGGTATGTCAGTTTTTTGAAAGCAATTCGTGGAATTGCCGGGGTCACAGGGTACTCCAGATAGAGCTCAGGCCTTCAGATTCCGGCTTGCTTTTCGGGGCTACCCTTAGGGAAGCGCTGTCCCTGGGACTTTTCCTTCCAGCTGACAAGTGAACCCTACAGCAGTCAGTGGTCCGAAGGCCTGGGGTCTCTGGGAACCTTGCTTAAAATTCTGTGTGATTGCAGAGGGAGACCTACTCTGGCAACGCGTTTCTCAGAACACCGCGGGAATCACGTAGGATTCTTGCTAAGCACCTCAGAACCGCGGTGCTTGTTAGAGATACCCTGATCTCGTCAGCCCGAGCCGCTAAGCCTTTAATTCAGGAAAGCTGGACTAAGCTCATAGAGGAGCCCTTGCAGGTGGTCCCTCTGGCAGACCCCAGCCAAGGGCTCCTCTGCTGTGCCATCACCCTGGGCGCTCTTGGGGGCTCCTCGGGAAGACGCAGGTTCCAGGCCAGCCGGGCATGGGCACGGTGGAGGCCCTGCGCTTCTGCCCGGCCGCGGGTGGCACCTCTGAAGCTGGCTTGCCTTTTCTACCCCGGCGCCCCTTCTTATTATATGCATCTGGGCTTGTCTGGTTTGGTTTGGTTTCTGTGGTAATGAGGATCCAGCGAGTGACCTTGCTCTGAGCTACATCCCCAGGCCATTTTGTTTGTTTCGATTTTGAGATAGGGTCTCTCTGAGTCACTGAGTTGCCCACACCGGGCTTGAATTTGCTCGCGATCCCCCTGCCTCAGCATCCCGGAATGGTGGGGCGGCCAGCCTGCGCCGAGGGCCGCGTGGGTTGGCGCAGCTCGCTGAGACGGGCCTTGTTTCCTTCCGTTCCTGTAGATGCGCACCAGCTGCCGCCTGAAGCGCCGTCCGCAGCTGTAACCGGCGATCCCGGCCCCGGAAGGGCAGCCAGGCGTTCTCAGTCCGCGCCCACGACCATGGAGCTCTCTGACAGCGACCGGCCTGTGAGCTTCGGCTCCACCTCCTCCTCGGCCTCCTCCCGAGACAGCCACGGCTCCTTCGGCAGCAGGATGACTTTGGTGTCAAACAGCCACTTGGGACTCTTTCCCCAGGA
The DNA here is from genome assembly GCA_004027205.1 of Ctenodactylus gundi. Classification (NCBI taxonomy): domain Eukaryota; kingdom Metazoa; phylum Chordata; class Mammalia; order Rodentia; family Ctenodactylidae; genus Ctenodactylus; species Ctenodactylus gundi. The sequence goes on along the minus strand of PVKB01001184.1, from coordinate 331,694 downwards.
CAAGGAAGCTGGCGCTATAAAACTGGAGCTGGTTCCGGCCCAGCCGTTCTCCCCTGGCGAGCAGCCCAGGGAGGGTCCCTCCGGGCCCTGCAGCGTGGGCCAGGGAGGCGAGCAACCCCCCAGGACCCCGTGGAGGGGAGAGGCCGCTGGAGTGGCCCCGACAGCCGCGGGTGCGGCCACCAGCCCCAAGCTCCTCTACGTGGATAGAGTCGTGCAGGAAATTCTGGAGACCGAAAGGACTTACGTGCAAGATTTAAAAAGCATTGTGGAGGTAAGGCGAAATTGATTTTTCCAGGTTTGACAAGCAGGGGGACTCACCTACAAAGTGCAGAGGAATGGCGCACTGGTTAAAGCACTTGCCTAGCAAGCGCAAGGCCCTGGGTTCAGTTCCCCAGCACCGGGTAAGACGGACATGGTGGGGCACGCCTGTAATCCGACCACTCAGGAGGTTCAGGCAGGAGGACTGCCATGAGTCTGAGGCCAGCCTTTGGGCCTCACAGTGAGTTCAAGACCAGCCTGGACTACTGAGTGAGAGTAAGACCCTGTCCCAAATAAATAAATAAATAAATAAATAAATAAAAGCAGAGCAAAGCCAAGCTCCTGAGGCTTACAAAGCAGAAGGGGTATGAATGATTGGGGGGTGGGGGGAGATTTAGAGAAGAGGGGTTATTATTGCGTACCTGGCGATTGAGTGCAGGGCCTTTGCACTGAACTACATCCCCGGCCTTTTTGTATTTTGAGACAGGGTCTCACTAAGTCACTAAATTGCCCATGCTGGGCTGAACTTGAGATCCTCCTGCCTCAGCCTCCCAGTGTGCTAGCATTACAGGCCGCTACCACCAAGCTCAGCTGTGAATGTTTAAACAGATGATAATATAAATCCTAGCCTGGGAATCTTAATGGCTTAACAAGACCCTGTCTCAAAATAAAAGCTGAAAAATGGGTCAGGGATGCAGCTTAGCAAAGGCCCTGGGGTTTACCTAGGCTAGACACTGGTAACATCCCTACAAACACGAAACCCTAGGCCCGGCTCTCTGGGTTAACATCCTCTCAGTGTTTGCACTCGCACAGCTGTGTGGGTCAGGAGGAAGGGTGATGGCACTACGTGTGTCCCAGTGTGTTGTTACTGAGTCCCACAGGGGAGCCCGGTGCCTGGCAGCACAGGGAGCTGGTGAGGATGGGGTAGGATTTGAGGCCTCCAGGGAAATAGCTGTCGGGGGTCGCGGGCTGCACCCTCCAGCTGTTTTCACATTCATCTCAGCACTGTTCATCTTGAGAAGTTTCCAAAATGGCTGAAACCGGCCCTACCCACCCTCACAGGCTGTGATTTCATCGACTGTGGCGTGGCCTGGGCAGGTGTTCAAGGGCCCTGACAAGCCCGATGCCTGTGTCAGTGCCGGGCCCTCTGTCGGCGGGTCTCTGGAGGAAGGAGTGATGAGCAGAGGGAAGACCATGTGTTTTCTCTTGCCTTGAGTGTTTTCTTTCTTTCACTTTCATAGTATAGAATTTTATCTAATTTTTGTGTGTATAATGCAACATTTATAAGTCACACACATGACTTACCCCATGTGAACTAAGCTCATCTCATGTGCCAGGTCACACCCTATGGAATTTTAATTATTAATTCGACTTTGATTTATAGATAGATTTTTCACAGATAAAAATGACTTGCTGGGCCCAGTGGCATAGCCGTATAATTCCAGTGCTTTAGTAAGCTGAGGCAGGAAGATTGCAAATCCAAGCCCAGTCTGAGAAACTTAGTAAGACCTTGTCTCAAAATCAAAAATAAAAATGGACTGGAGGCATAGCTCAGTGTGATGGCCTGGGCTCAGTTCCCAGTACCACACACACACGAAGAATGACCTATAGGGCTCAGATATTAGCTTGGACTCAATTTATAATTAACAATAGCACTTGCCTAGCAAGCACAAGGCCCTGGGTTCAGTTCCCCAGCACCGGGTAAGCCGGGCATGGTGGGGCACGCCTGTAATCCGACCACTCAGGAGGCTCAGGCAGGAGGATTTCAGTTGTAGATGTTTCAGTTGCAGATTTATTATGAAACTATCTCATTTTGTTGCCTCGTAAGATGCCAGATTCTTCACTTGTTCGTCTGTTGCCTGTTTTAGTCTCATCTCAAATGTGTCTTGGGATATAATGGAGCATTTGCTGGTGAGCACATTTTCCACCAAATACGTACATTCTTGTAGCTTAGGGGGAAAAAAGTCTTTAAAGCGTGACTGTGTGTTGAGTTCCACAAATGACAGAACCAGACACTGTCTCCTAAAAATAGTTACAACATAATTTCCCAGTAAAAATAGAAAAATTCAATTGACGCTCAAACGAAACAATATGTGGCACCAAATACAGACTCAAGTAGACCAGCTTTATAAAGATTTTTCAACAATGATGTCATTTGTACTTGAGAAGAAATACCTACGAAACGGCCAAAAATTTTACAAGCCCTCAGGAAGCGTACGGTTGTTAAAGCTGTCTTTGGCTTGTGCTCTCTCCTCCCTTACTTCCGTAGTGACTCTCGAAAACCTAATCAAAACCTTACTGAGTTAAAAAACTGCTGACCTGCTATCCCATGATGATGCTTTTTGACTGATGCTGGTTATTCTTGGGCGAGGAGAAGTGAGATGTGGATGAAAGAAAACAGATACAAACAGAATCTGCTTCCTAAGGGACTTGGGTCTAGCTTCTATTCGAAGCCGCCCGAATGTTCCTGCCTCTTTTGTAGCCGCAGTGCAGCACGGCGTGAGAGGTTGGTGAGCTGCTCTGGACAGCGTGAGATGGTACGATATGCTGGACTCAGGTGCCCAGTGTTCACATCTGCCGTGGTGGTTCACAAGTGGCGACACTAGAAATGTGGCCCCTGGAGCTCCAGCAAAGCTCTAGGGCCCCACTTAACTCAGGTTTGCTGACCTCTCATTCTTAGTATATATTTTCAATACAGTAATTACACTCAGCTTGGGAACTGGTGCATATATATATCTCACATCTCAATCGGCTTTGTTCCTTCCCCCTTCCCATCCCCTCCCCCTCAACGTCCTGTTTTTCTTCTCCATAAAATCTAGCTCCCTGGTTCTCACCATCACTGCTTTCAGTCTCACTTTTCTCTCTCATGCATTCACACTTTGGGTTTCTCGTGTAAGAGAAACCGTGCAATACTGGAGCTTCTGCGTCTGATTCATTTCGCTGAGCATGATGGTCTCAAGGTGCATCCGTGTTCCTACCTATGACTCAAGCTGGTCTTTCTTTATGCCAGACCAGTGCTCCATCATGTGTGTATCCCACGTCTTCACTACCCACTCCTCTGTTGGTGGGTGTTCTGCTGCTTCCAGGATTTAGCTATTAGGAGTTGTGCTGCTGTAAACATGGCTATGCATGTGTCACTCTGCATGGTGACTTTAACTCTTTTGGGAAGATCCACAGAAGATGTTACTGTGGTTTGATCTATAATGTCCCCCAAGGCCTCATGCATTTGAGTGTTACGGGCCTCACATGCTCTGGGGAGGTGGGGCCCGGTCAGGAGGGGTACATTACAAGTATGTGGTGGACCACAGACATGTGTTCTGGAAGGTTACATACTCTTCCCCCAGCTTCCCCTGGGGGCCCCAGATCCTTTCCTCTTGTGATGTCATGAGCGGCTGTCCTCTGCCAGACCTTTTCCATCATTTCCAACTGCCCGTGAGTGGACTGAGGCCTTCTGAAACTGTGAGCCACAATCTTTCCTTCCTTAAGTTGTGGATGTTGGGTTCCAGCGATGAAGAAGTATCTAAGGCAGAGGTGTAGCTGGGTCATATGGGATATCTATTTTCCATTTCCTAGAGGAATCTCCATAATGCTTTTCATAATGGAAATATTATTACTATAATAGTTTACAATCCCACCAGCAACGTAAAAGAGTTTCTATTCCCCCACAAACTTGGCAACATTTGCTATTTTCTTTGAGTTTTTGATACCAAGAATTCATACAGGAATAAGGGGGACCCTCGGTGTTGTCTTGATTTGCATTTCTCTGGGCTAAAGATGCTGAACATTTTTTCAGGCATATGTTGGCCATCTGTACCTCTGCTGAGAACTGTCTGTTCATTTCGGTTACCCATTGCTGATTGGTGCTCACCTCTCTTAGACTACAGACTTGCACCGTGTTTCATTAACTGGTGAGAATAATAAATATACCATAGAGTCCTTCAGATTAGATTCACACGTGAAATTTTGTAGAACAATGCCAAGCACATAGTAGGCAGTTGAAAAAAAATTGTTTTAATGTCATCATGGTCACCAGCCCTGTCTGAATTTCCTAACTGAGAGTGACCCCCATTTTGTTTTTCCTGAAATCTCCCCCACCCCAGATAGTCAGCTGACTATCTGCAGCAGAAGCTTAATTAGGAAAAAGGTTCTGAACAGGTAATTATGGCCGATTGTTCTGAATGAAATTATATCTAAGGAACTGCTGTGAATCTGAGGAGCAACCGAAGTGGGGAAAGACAGATAAAGGAGGGCAGCAAAGAGTCTGGAAAGCAGAAGGGGCTCCCAGTGGGAAGACATGGCTGCTCCCTTGTTCCAGAACTCTCCAGGCCTGGGAGCTCCGCCCCGCTACCCCACCCGCACCTCCTGGAAAAACTAGAAATCTGAATCTAGGTGACAACAGCGTTCTGTGTACGTCACGAAGCTAGGCGATCTTGAATGTTTTTACCATGAAGAAATAATCAGTGTTTTAGAAGGTTCACTTCTTTTCTTTATGAAGAGTAAAGCTCTACCCAGTTAAAATTGTTGTATGGGTTTTTTAAATAAGTTCCTTTATGATCTGCTTTTATCAATTTATGTTGAATTATTTTTATCATTCTGTAGCTAACTTCTCTGCCTTCCCCATTTTTCAAAGGAAGAGCCTTTGGGCTTTTTTGTTTTTGTTTTGTGCTGTTTTTGTGGTACATAGGATCAAACCCAGGGGTACTCTACCACTTAGCTACATTGCCAGCCCTTGTTTATTTAATTTTTTGAGATGAGTCTCCCTAAATTGCCCTAGCTGGTCTCATTCCTATGTTCCTCCTGCCTCAGACCCCCAGAGTGCTGGGATTACAGGCATGCACCACTGTGCCTGACTTACATAAAGAATTTTAAATTGGGAAAGGGGCTCCTTGATAACATCCTTCTGTGACAATTTTTTTATCATACCTAAAAAACAGATTCCCCTTCTTAGCTCTTTTGCAGCAAAAATTATTTCTGAGAGGGGAAGAATAAATCTATGGAGACAACTAGCTCATTCTCCTCAGTATGGAAGCAGTTTCTGATTTTGGGCATTCTACTTTACTGAATCTTTTTTAACTAGTATCAATCACTAGTCCTCCCCAGCTTAACTAGTTTTCCTCATGAGTGGTACATTCTATTTATATACGTATAAACATCAGGTTCAGATTTCATTTTTAGAATTTGTAGGCAGTGACATTTGGGTGAAAGATCATCAGTATACAGAGTGATTTTAAAGATTTTTAACATAGACTGGGTCTAGGGGCACCGGACTATAATCCCAGCACTCTGGGAGGCTGAGGCAGGAGGATGGTAAGTTAAAGCCTAGCCTGGGTAACTCAGTGAAACCCTGTCTCAAAATCAAAAATAAAAACAGGCTAGGGATGTCACGTAGTCTGAAGGCCTTGGGCTTGACCCCAGTACCAAAAAATTAGCATAAACGATGATTTGACAAGTGGAGCACAGTCCTCAATGTCAGAGGTGCAATTTCTGAGGTCCTTACCTTCCTGGGGTGGTGGATTCCCAGGTGTGGATGACACCTGCAGAAAAAGACGCTGTTTCCATCTGCAGAGACACTGTAGTGAAGTAACCCAAAATACAGCTTTCCTTTTCATTCCCTGCCACTTAGGGATTCAAATTGCACCCCTAATGTTTTCTGGAAATTTATCTAAAACCTGCTGCTGCTGCTCTCCCTGCTGCTCCACACGTGGGCGCCCTCCCCAGCCCTTACCTCCAGGCCTGTTCCACCACCTCCCCTGCTCTGTTCAGCCCTCCGCCCCTTGGCTCAGGAGCCTCCATTCTTCCCTTTGTGCACCTGATATTTGAGCAGGAGAGGCGGGTCTGCTGTTTCCATGTCTGTAGATGGCCCCTCCTCAGAGCCGTCCCCATTAAGTAGGAAAGTGAGTTAGAAGCACAACAGCCCGTGGTGCCAGGCACGGAGAGCTGGAACACGACAGCTGAGTAGTAGAAGATCAGGGTCACTTTCATGTTTAATGGGGCCTTCAACTGGCCCGAGCAAGGGCTCTCCTGGGCAGAGTGAGTTTCTTTCATCTTCCTAAATGATCTGTAAAAGAGCCTCTGACAGCCTCATAAGATTGGGGCTCAGATTGAGTTCACAGCCTGTCTACCCTTTCAGTAAAGTCTTTAAATGGCTCCTAATGTTATATAATGCCATATAATTGGGTCCTCTACAAGATGGCATCCTGGAAATCTGACAAGCTAAATAAATCTTCTTTTGGGACACTGAAGACTAAATAATAATAATGTGTATTTAGTGAATAAAGTGGGTAAAATAATAAGTATAAAATGTGCTTTTGTTCCCTATCTTATGCAGGATACTTAAAATCCTTTGCAGATACCTTTATCCATACTCTATGTTTAAAAAGCTAAGAAGGGATTGAGGGTGAGGGTCGTAGTTTAGTGGCTAGAGTGCTTGCCTAGCATGAACAATGCCCCAAACTACAGAAGAATTAGCCAGGCATGGTGGCACACATCTGTAATCTCAGACTCAGAGGCTGAGGCAGCAGAATGGCCATTTTTGAGACCAGCCTGGGCGACAGAGTGAGACTCTATCTCAAAAATAAATAAAGAGCTAGGTTGGGCAGGTTGGAAGGACAACTCTCTCCCCCATGGGACAAGCCTTCTCTTGAGCTGTGCACAGAGGAGGCAGGAAGCCCATCCCAGGCCCACGGGGCTTCTGGGGGTTCAGAATGGGCTCTGCCTGATGCATGGTGCCGGGTCTCAGGCCGGGTCTGAGACAGGGACAGCATGTGAGCTGGCTTTTGTCCTGGAGCCCATGTCTTCAGGTTGACAGTGTCACATTCAATGATGCTGGGCGTTCCAGGGTGCTGTGGAGACGGAACAGCCTGGTATGCAAAGGGCAGGAGGTGTGTGGCTGCCCCCTTGGCCTGCAGCCACAGGAAGTGGAGTGTGGGGGCCATGACCACCCTCCCCCCGGTCCTCAGGCAGGGAGAAGGCCCCTGAGGAGGGGAGGCTGTCCCAGGCTGTTGTCTCTTGCCGTCTGGGCGCCTTCCCTTGGTACCCTCCCTCTGGTTTAAGTAGCATTTATTACGCTGACACTTTTACAAGGCCCATTTAGACTAAACTTCCCTGAGAGCCGGGGGAAGAGTTGGGCCCGGCTCTTGTGTGAAGCTTGGCGGGTTGCTCTTAATGAGGGCTTGTTACGTGGGAGGATTTAATAAAGAATGGACGCTGTGGTACTTGGCGTAACGTCATGTCCCTTGGCATCTGAGCACTTTCACGGGAATGCTTCTGTCTTGCTGTCCAAGAGGTTTTATCATAATAAATGAGCTAGAACTTTCTTAAGGCCAGTTGAGATCTATGAGAATTTAGGAGCAGAGCTGTTTCCTGCTTGCTCGTTGTTGCTCTTTATACATAAACTGCTGACAGCGAATCTCACTGTCTTCAGGGTCACCGTGATCATTACTCTTATGACCCATCCTGCCCCACCTCGCTTCCATCTCTTGCCTCCTCAAAAACAGCCGTTCGGACTTAGAAGGTGGCAGCACCGAGTGATTCTGACTGTTCCTGTCCTCCCGGGGCTGCCTCATGTGGGCAGGAGGAGGCAGGGGACTGGCTTGTTCTCTGGCTTCCGTTGTTCATGCGTGGGCCCATTTGAAATGGTGTGTAAACACCTCCTGACTGGTCGCTGGTGCCCAGTGACAACAGTTCCGGTGGACACGGAGAGCTGAGGTTACTGTGCAGGTTTACTGCATTAGCAGATTCCTGCCAAAGTGCTTGCCTAGCGTGAGCAGTCCCCCAGAACTACAGAAAAAATAGCCAGGCGTGGTGGCGCATTCATGTAATCCAAGACTCGGGAGGCTGAGGCAAGAAGTGGTTGTTCATAGGGTCCATGAGGCCCATAGCTGGAGCCAATTTAAGCTATTTACTCTGACCTTTGGAGCCAGATCTTGAGTCTGAATGTTGGAAAAGCATTGAAAATGCCTGTGTTGGTCAGAATCTCCCAGGAGCACGGCAGGCAGGGAGTGGCAAGGGACACCCAGCGATGACCATCTGTACCCCCTCCTGAGCACTCACCAGCTGTAAATGTGATAGGAAGCTGCCATTTCTGAATTTTCTAGATATACTGCTCTGTACCCACAAAAACACCAAAACATAACATTAGTAGCAACTATTTGAGTACTTAGATCAGGCACTTAGATCTTTACGCGCAGCCCCATTCTGCGGGTGCTCTTCCAGCTTCTGTTTCAGTAGAAGAATATAAAGTGTTCAGAAGGTATGTTGACTTGTCTGAGGTCACATGTGTCATAGAGCTAGAACAGGAACCTGGTCTTGTTCCAATGCCTGCCCCTCTCTACTCCATTAATATACTCCATTCTCCCAAGTCTCTTCAACTGTAATGTAAGGTTCAGTGTTTTCTGCCTTCCTCTTCAGCAATGCAGCAGGCACCGATGCCACCGTACACCTTTGGGACCAGATAGCTCTTAGCTGTGGAGAGGTCACGGGCATTGTAGGATGGTTGCTATCAAACCTGACCTCTACCCAGCATTGCTAACGGAGCCACCACATCCCAGCTTGCAACAACCAAAGCAATGTCACCAGACATTGTCAAATACTCTCTGGAGAGCAGCAGGATTGGTTAAAAACTACTGCTCTAAAAATGTGGAATACATAGAGTATTAGTAAGAGTAAGCTTAGCCACAGTAATGACTAGATCTCCAGATCTAGTGGCTTAATCGGCAAATGCCCCTTTCTTCCTCCTGTGCGTGTTCAAGTTGACGGGACCAACATTCTTCCAGAGGGCCATTTGGGGACCCAAGTTAACAAGGCTCTGCAGTCTTTAGCATATGACTTCCAAGTTTGCTGTATCTTCACTGTTTCAGTCGTGAAGAGCAAAATAATGGCGACCACCAGGGTGAATGCCTTAGTTACTTTATTACTGCTGGGACACAGTACCTGCCATCCACAACTTAAGGGAGGCAAGGCTCATTTTAGCTCAGTTTTAGGTCTCAGTTCTTTCATGTGTGACCTACAATGATGGAAGTTTCTGGTAGAGGCTGGAAAATCTCTTTGTGGCATTGCAGCAGGAAGCAGAGTGTGAGGAAGGGTGGAGCTAGCAGACATCCTTCCCATGATCCACCCCTTCCAGGTCAAGCCCCACCTCCCAACAGCACAGGAAATCAATGGATTAACCCCCGTAATTGAATCACCTTCCAAACATGGGGCTTTGGGAGACACTCCTGATCCTAACCATACTAGGGAGGTTTCTGGCAACCATGCGAGTGACGCTCAGGCTTTCTCCAGACCACTGATGAGCGTCCTGTCGGAGGGCCACAGTAACGTCTGAGAGAAGCTGAGGGTGTGACCTGGTCGTGTTCCCATAGAAGGTAGGGAGCATCTTTGTGAACAACTGCTGGTTTCCACCATGCATTCTGCATGATTGAGATACTCTTGTCGTCAAGCCTACTCCACCGTATCCCCCACCTCCCTCCCGCCAAATGAAAGTAGTGGGTAAGAGAGCAGCAGGCCTTTTGATGGGGCTCACTCACTGAGGTTAGTTATTCTGTCTATTAAAACCCTCCACAGAATGTTTTAAATGAATTCTTCATTTCATCCTGGAAACAGATTCAGATCCATTTTCTTTTCTTTTTTTTTTTTTTTTTTTTTTTTTTTTTTTTTTTTTTTTTTTTTTTTTTTTTTTTTTTTTTTTTTTTTTTTTTTTTTTTTTTTTTTTTTTTTTTTTTTTTTTTTTTTGGTTTGGTTTGGTTTGATTTTGGGGGTGGTGCTGGAGATGGAGCCCAGAGCCTTCCCACTGAACCGTATCCTCAGCCCTCTCACCCCATTTTTAACTTTTATTTTGGGAAAAGTTCTTATTAAGTTGCCCAGGCTAAACTCAAATTTTTGATCTTCCTGTCTCAGCCTCCCAGAGTGCTGGGATTAGCTGTGCCATCAGGCCAGCTAAGAATTTTTTAAATGCTTGTAATTAGGCATTCTGTTAGGCTTTGCTTCTAAGGCAACATTTTGACTTACATGAAAAGGCGTTCAAGAAGTTCAGTTAGCTCAGGCAATTGAGTAGCTGTTATTACTGGTCTACTGAAGAGCCACTGATATATTTCCAAGACTGCCCATGGGCACAATTTTAGTGACGATTTGCTAACACGGGTCCTTTCAGGGGATTAGAGTCCTGCTGCTTTTTGGTGTTGTGCCATCTCGAATATCTAATTATACTGAGTGGGTAGCAAATTATGGAATTCAGGAAATTAAGTTCTAAACAAACCAACCTGCAGCTGGGAGAAGTTTCCCATGACCAGAAATCTCTTCCACAGAAAGCATGTTATGCGTGCCTTGTGTTGCTGTCCACAGAGGACAGCGTGCCTGGTTCGAAGCTGTGGCAGGACGCATGTGCAGGCGCCCGGTGCCTGAGTGCCTGGGAAGGAAGGGGCAGCAGTGGCGCACACGCGGCTGCTCTGCTGTGTGAGTCAAGGCTCTGGGCTCCATCTCCAGCGCCACCCCCAAAGAATCAAACCAAACCAAGACCCAACTCTGTCATTGTTTTCAGTCTCTCCCCTTCCTACCCTAATATTTTTCTACTTAAAGGGAATGACATTATTCTCTAAAATCTTGCATGGAATTTTTCACATCTCTTGTTTATAATGGACAAATACACATACATGGGACCAGTTTGACCACTGTCCGATATGCCCATCAGGGGCATTAGGTGCGTTCACATGGTTGTACGGCTGTCACCACCACCATATCCAGAACTTATTTTTTTCTTTGAAACAAAATCTCCCTTTCATAGTGTAGGTTAGTCCTGATCTCACCATGTAAGCCAGGCTGGCCTCAAGCTCACAGTAATCCGTCTGCCTGAGCCTTTTGGAAGCTTCTGCTAGTTTTTATGTGGTGCTGGGGGATCAGACCCAGGTCTTGCCCATGCTGGAGACCTGCTCTAACCACTGTGTGCTCCCCCAGCCCCAGAACTCTTTGTTTCCTCCCAAACTCCAGCTTTGCCCATTGGACATTAACCCTTCTCCCCTCCCTCTCCACTCAGGCAGCCTCCATTTGGGTACGTCCTGTCGCTGTGCGTTCCCATCCGAGATAGTCCATCTAAATGGAGCATCTGTCCTGTTGTAACCTCTTACTTCACTTAGTAAAGTGGCTTCAAGGTTCGTCCATGGTGTCAGATTTTCTTTCTCTTCAAGGCTCAGTGACATTCCACTGGGTGTCTAGATCACATTTGGTGTATCCGTCTGTGGACAGGTGTTACTTCTGATGCCATGGAATTTTTGATTTAGTAGAATCACTTTAAACTAGAAATAGCTCATCTAGGTCTGACTGACTATAGATTTTAAAAGAGAAAAGGGGGTTTTATGCTTTACACGCAATGCTTTGTACTTTATAAAGTTTTATGCATGCTTTGTGTCCCTAGCACTCAGCTCTGTGTCTGGTACTTTGTAGGCCACTGGTCTATTTGCTGAATAACTCCACAGCCATAAATATCTTCAGAAAGTTGCTGGTTGACTTTGGACATGAGCAAACAGATCCAGAGACGCCAGGGGTTTCTCTACTTGGCGGTAGATCCTACCTCTGTCACCTGCCACCTTTGGTCTTCGACAGTTTCCTTTCTTCCTTCCTTCTCTCTCTCCTTCCTTCCAGTACTGGGAATCTAACCCAGGGCCAGGATCTTTTTTCTCCTGAGACAAGGTCATGCAAAGTTGCCCAGGCCAGACTCAAACTTGGGATTCTCCTGCCTCATCCTCACAGAGTGCTCTGATTACAGGCTTGTGGTACCACACCCAGATTTGAATAATTTCTTAACAGTCTGTCACCCGTGGTGTCTTTGCCTTAAATGCCTCGGCAGATATTGAGAACCTGCTAAGGCGCTGTGAGGGTTGGATGAGTTTGTACCTGCTACCGGGCTTAGCACAATATAAATCCTCAGTAGCTAATGGTTACTACATGCCAGGCCCCGCAGCTGTGTACTGGCAGCACCAGGATGTGGTCTGCCTCCTGAAACAAAAGCATTTTATTGAGTGCTCTTTATATACCTCTTAAGATAGATCCTCAGCAAAACTTGTGAATGGAACTGTCTAGGAACATGTTACTTTTTTTGCCCAGGTTTTTACATCTCAGCCATGGACACATATGAAACTGGGTACAGGCTTATGTGAGGGGAAGTGCTTATTGCTTCATCTGCAAGATGTGATTTAAAAAAAATACAGTGAGCCACACCTGGTGGCACAGGCCTAGCATGCCAGCATCATAGACTGAGGCAAGGAGATGCAAATTCGAGTGTAGTGTGGGCAACTTAGCAAGAGAGCGAGACCCTGTCTAACATAAACAGTGGTCAAGGGATTGGGGTTACAGCTCAGTCCCAAGTTCAGGCCCCGGCCCTCAGGACAGAAGCTCAGTGTGGTGCCCCTGGGTTAATCCTCTGTACCTCAATGAATGAATGAACGAACGAATGTCTTAGTTACTTTCTCATTGCTGGTACAGAATACCCACATCTACAACTTAAAAAGGAAAGGCTTATTTTAGCCCACAGTTTCAGAACATCTCAGTCCACTCATGGTGGCCAGCAGTAGTGGAAGCACATGACAAAGGCCTAGACAGAGAAAAAGCTGTCCAATCCATCTCTGTCAGGAAGCAGAGTGAGTGAGGAAGGGCGGAGCTTGCAAGTGCCCTTCCGGGTCAAGCGCTGGAGACCCGCCCCCTCCAATAAGGCCCCACCTCTTAACAGCACATGGAATCCATAGTTACCCTTTGTCTACTGTGAGGTTTTGGGGAACACTCCAGATCCAAACTATAACAATAATTGAAAATTTTTTTAAAGTTTGAATTTTCTTTTGAATCTGTTACAGTAAAAGACGTGTCGCTCCTCACACTAATCCCCTCTAAACCCTCCCGTCACTTCACGTGCCCGGAGCCTACTGCTCTTGCCACTTCATGACGCCATCCTGAAAGTCTTTTTTTGTGAGTGTCTTTAGTGGCTCCCTCCATGTCTAGAATCATTTCAAAATATTTACTTTTCCTGGTCATTCTGACTTGGGAAAGAGCCAAAAGTTGCATGGTCCCGGATCCGGTGCTTACGATGGGTGGAGACACGCCACAGAGCTTTCATGAGCCAGCCTTTCTGTCAGCCAGTGCTGGCCCTCGCCAGCAGCAGCCACCATAGTGTTTAATCATTCCTTGTAAAGACACGGTGATAAAGGACTTGCAGAACTGCTTCTGAAAGTGCCAAGGACAGGGGACGCATGGGCTCAAAGTGAGGGGAAATGGTCTGAGGGGGACTCATGGCAATGTGTCTTTTACTGTAATGATCCTTTAAATTTAAATATTAGGCATATATTTTGATTCCACCACATATGCGCAGTGATCATATGGTTCAGACAAAACCAGAGGGAAATAGGAACAATTAAACTCACCTCTCGGGCTACATCTAAAGCGATCCACAGCTGCCTTTTCCCTCTGCTTCTAGTACTGGTTGGCTTCTGAGGCCGAGCTATTGTCTCCCATCCTCATACAAGACCAGATCTTCCTGATTTTGTCCCTTTGTGGTTATTAACACATCAGCTCATACTTTGGGGATGTAATTGTTGCTCCTGTTTTGAAGTCAATGCAGCCTCCAAAATTCTAGGTAAAAATTCCTACGTAAAGCAGGATAAGAACAAGAGGTTGGTGATGGACTATGTGGACTTCCGTATGTCCAGAATTATCAGGACTGGCAGAGTCTGGCAATGTGAGCCTGTAATCCCAGCATTCTGGGAGTCTGAGGGAGGAGGATCACCAAGTTCAAGTCCAGCCTGAGCAGCTCAATGACTTAGAAAGACCCTGTCTCAAAATAAAAACCAAAAAATAGTCTGGAGAGGTAGCATAGTGTGAAGGCCCTGGGGACCGTCCCCACACACACATACATTCTCTCTCTCTCTCTCTCTCTCTCTCTCTCTCTCTCTCTCTTTCACACACACACACACACACACACACAATTATCTAGAATGCTCAGCATCTGTTTTGGGTAAGAAAGTCCAGTAGGAGAAAATCCCAAATTCAGAAGTTGGAATTAATAAACTATCATCATGAGTCTGCAGGAGAAACAATTAATTGGTCATGAACTCGACCCCGGCCTTGGAGAGTGCGTTCTCCTGAGCAAGTTCCAAGGGGCCATGACTGGAGCAGTCACAAGCCATTCCTGAGAGACCTGGAGCTAGGTGGGAAACCTGGGGGTTTTCCTAAGGCAGAGTCTGCGGGTGAGTCACCTGGGGACCTTTACAAGCTCTGCACCTTAGCCGTGCTGCAGCTGGGTGATGGGATCCTTCCTTGGCGGCGGGGGTGTGAGTGGGGTCAGTTTTCCTGGACGCTTTCTGGATTCCAGTAGACTCCAGTACATAGTCAATGTTGAGATCCATTATCATAGAGGAAAATTTTCCCTTTTTTACAAAGCAAACAACAGACTTCTAAAGGCGGCCCAGATTACCTCCTCATCCCCAGGCATACTCTTTTTTTTTTTTTTTCTGTAGGAATTCTAAAACAGATTTTATTTGCCAACATTAACCTAGTTTTTTTTGTTGTTGTTGTTCTTTTTTAATTATACCAGGGATCGAGCCCAGGCCCTTCATGCTGAGCTACATCCCCAGCCCATTCTTAGTTTTGATTTTCAGACAGGGTCTCACCAAGTCCCAGAGTTGCCCTGGCTGGGCTTGAACTTGCGATCCTCCTGCTCTAGCCTCCCAGAGTGCTCCCAGGTCCTGCTAACCTATATTTTTAAGAGATACATGTGACTGGAACTCGGGTTTTAGCCATGCTGAAACTTCTTTTTTGTTTCAGGGTTATTTTTTCACATATAAAATAAGAGAACTGTCCTGAAAATATGACCTCTCCTCATCAAGGTGTGAGGCATATTGCAAGCCATCAGATGACAGCCATTGTTACTATTGTTTGTATGATTAGTATTATTTGGTCAAGGTCATTAATTTTCTGGTAGGTTGTAAAACATAATAGTGTTGTGCTTGCTAATCTATGTTGAACTATTTTTTCAGAAAATTATGTTAGCTTTAAAAAGAATATGTTGTACTTCGTTACAGCTTTTAGTTTACCTAGATGTGGCTGGGAATTCATTTTCTGATACAGTAAAGGGCTGTAGTGGTAGGTGAAATTCATTTTTTTCGGAATTTTAAATTGAGCTGAGTCCAACTGGGATTGATTTGGCCAAGTGCAGGGGTGCATATCTGTGATTCCAAATACTGGAGAGGCTGAGGCAGGAAAATTGCAGGTTTGAGACAATTTTAGACACTCAGGTGCTGTCTCAGAAAAAAAAGTAGAAGGACTGGGGTTGTAGTTCAGTAGTAAAGTACCCCTAGGTTCCAGCCTAAGTCCCACCAACAAAACAAAAACTGGGGATGATTTAACAGATCGAGCTCTGGTCAGGCCTCCAGTCCCGCGCTGGCAGTCAGCTGTGCCCCAGGACAAATAGCCAGTCTGATCTCAGCTTCTTCCTCTATAAATGGAGCTAATTCAAAAGGCCTCGATCTAAGGATGACTGGCGACCGCATCCCCACCAGCCTCAGCTCTCAAGAATGTGACCAGGAAGTAAGCGAGTCCAAATTAGATATTTCAAACAGCAGACAGTAAACCCTATATTCACCCAAGCAGCGGCCTGAGCCCTCTCTCCAAGCCTGTTTGTTTACCCTCCATGTTTAAAATAAGCTTAATTATGTGGTTTCCTGGCCTACAGCAGGGACGGGATGGAGAGGTGGAGGTGACCGGAGCCACAGGAAAGGGCTCCTTAGAGGACTGATTAATGGAAGGCCATTAGGAGGGGTGTGGACTCCTCGGGCACCAAGATGGGTCTTCCTCTGACTTATCACCAAGAGCATAACTGACTCCCTTTCTGAGGTACTAAAAGAACAAGAAATGTGTGTCTCCCACTAGCTGCACTGCCTAAAACCCGTTGTGTCTGATGCTTGGCCTCCATCAATGAAGAGAAATTTCACTGTAATTAACATATTAGTTAACGTGCTTTTTTCTTCTGGCATTAGGGATTAAACCCAGACCCTCCCACTGAGTTCCGTCCCCAGCTGGATTTTATGATGTTTTTTCGAGACAGTCCTGCTCAGTTGCTCAGGCTGGGCTCAAACTTGGGCTCCTCCTTCTCAGCCTCCCAGAGTTAGTCCTAGGGTCACACACCTATGCCCTGGGCCTGGGGTAAATTTTTTTTGTTATAAAATATATATAACTTACCATCATAACCAGACTGCAGTAGCAGCAGTGTGCTCATAGCTCTGCAATCGTGATCACTGTCAATCTCTGAAAGGTTTTTGTCATCCCAGACAGGAACCCCGTACCCATGAAAGTGTCACCCCCACTCCCCTCCTCAGCCACCAGCCTTCTTTCTGTTTTGGCAAATCACCCTTCCTGAAGGCAGACCCGGGCATCCTTACCGTCTTCCCTCTTGTGCAGGGCCCACCCGTATTGCAGCAGTGTCAGACCTGAGCTCCTCACCCTTTACCTCAGACGCTGCAGGGACAATTCTGATGCAGTAACGGACCCCTGAAGGAAAGCGAGATGATGCTTTTTCGCGAGTGGGAAGGGGTGGGGTGTCTTCGGGAACTAACACAGATATGACCACCAGGTGCAACTCTCTCTCCAGCTCGGTGCAAAATTCAGTTTTTGTTGGAAATGTTAAAATTCTTTGCTTTATTGAACTACTAGAGAGAAACCCACCCTGAGGGGTAGCCACAGACATGGAGAGGGGACACAGCCTCAGTCAGCTGTTTGGAATGGCGGATTCGTTGGGAGGCCAAATCACACCTTAACCACCACCTCTGGGACTCGTGTGTGTGTGTGTGTGTGTGTGTGTGTGTGTGTGTGTGTGTGTGTGTGTGTGTTCATTCAGGAGAGGCCGGGAGTCATCCATTTCAACTGTACTTTAAAATATTTTCTTTTGGGAAAAATAATACCCTTTTTCTTCCTGCATCAACAAATAATGTGACAAGTCATCCCTGCATCTAATGAGCAGCGCACAGCTGCCAGCGGGTCCTGAGCTGGGAGGGGCAGGCAGTGTCCCACACTGGGGCAGACCTCCTGGACTGACAGCGACTTTTGTCCCTCTCCCACAAAGCCTGGCTACTTCACTCACCCTGGGGCTGTGTAAAGCTTTCACAATGGTGTTGCAAATGCAAATTCATAAGCCAGGGCTGAGAGTTAATCTATTTTTGATTAGAGAAGCCTTTCTTTTCTTGGGCTCAGGCAGGGGTGCGGTGGAGAGAGGGTTTGAAAAGGAGGTGCACAGTTTAGGGACCTTTGTCATCTTCAAGAGGGGTTGTTGGGCTAGGGCTGGCCCTGCAGGAGGGAGCGACAGTTACCATTCAAGGCAGCTCCTGCCAGGAGCCAGCAGGAAAGAAGTAACCTCCATTAACTCTGGCCACTCTGCTTCCCCCAGGTTGGCAGTGGCTCAGGGTCTCCCTAAGTCATCTAAGTCACCAGGCTGGGCTCAGACTTGCACTCCTCTTGCCTTAGCCTCCCAGGGCACTAGGCTGACAGGCCCACCACACCAGGCCCTGCATGGAATAAAACTTCTAACATACCCCTGGCCCAGTACTCTTTGTGAGGGATTCAATCATTTTACTCCACACCCCATTTCACCATCTACTTCTCCCCTCCGCCTGCGTTCTGCAGATCATCCAGTCCAGTGCTGTTTCTGTGGCAATAAATAACTTTTGGTTGAGATTTACTGGGATGAGATCAACGCAGGATGAGAGAAGCGACCAGACCCGTCCTCCAGGCGTCCGATTGTTTCTGGTACAGTGAGTGGAATAGTTGAGCCTGTGCACTTCCGTATTTAGCAGCAGATTACCGAATGCTGCCAGTGCGTCGTCACATTCATCCCCACAGAAGAGCTGCCCAGAAAGAGGCTGGGCCTTGTGTCGATTCCTTATTTTTAACACATACAACCTTGCTCTGTTGCAGTTTTCAAGTAGAATGGTTTTGGGTCTAAGGTCATTATCAATTTGTGTGACTCCAAAGAGGGGGACTTAATGTCTCCCAGCCTTTTCCTCTTTCTAGCTAATATTGTCCAGGTAGCCGCTTTAATTTTTGGCTGGCTGGAACTTTAGTTGGCTTCAGGGTTGGAGCTCCAGGAAATTTGGCACAAGAAACACAAGGGTTTTATTTTTTTTCTCTGTCTTTAAAGCCTTATCTTTTTATCCATCAAATGAGCACTGTTTGAGCACCTTCTGTAGCCAAGCCTCTTACTATGAGGATTACCTATATTACTGTTCTGATCTGCATAAAACGGGTGGTAAAGTATGCCAATTTCTTTCTTCTTTCTATTTTTTGACAATGCTGATGATAAATGATAGAACCCAAGGCCTTCACAGTGAACTCTCTCTCCAGCCAATTTTTTATTTTTGTCTTTTGAGACCAAATCTTGGTAAGTCACTGAGTTGCCCAGGCTGGGCTTGAACTTGTGATCCTCCTGCTCCAGCCTATTTCTTAAATCATATCATTAATTCCTGTCTAATATAATATATGTATAGGTTTCACGTATCTAACCAGTTATGTATATGTGGAAAATCTGTATCTGTTTTGAATGAGCCATTATTTCAAATTTTCTGACCCTCTGGAGTTAGGAGTCCTTAGGTAAACTGAGGTTGTGATTTGATCTGTGAATAAATATTTTTGCTGTAGAAATAAGTAGCCATTTTGGTATCTATTGAAGTCTTTGAAGCCATTGAGGTGCCAAAGTGATATGCAAAGGTCTTGGAAGAAATTGGAGCCACCCCCCAAATATCTAGTCAGCCTATTGTGCACACAAGTAAAATGTTTACTACATACAGGCTCCTCGTGTGAAGAGGCAGAGCCCCCAACAGTCACCTATCCATGAAGATAGGGTGCTTTCCATGCAGGTCCTGAGCCGCGCTGCCTGATTCCACTTTTGCACACCATCGTCTCCCTTTGACAGGAGCTGTGCCTTGAGAGATGCTGTTTCTCTCTTCACTTCAGGTCACTCTTCATGTCGCTGCAGCTCCTAACTCTTGAGCTTGTAAATGCTCTTACTTCTGGGCCCCCATCATGTGACAATTTTTTGGTACTTTAGTTTCACAAAGTACCAAGAGAGCTGAAATACTTCACTTGTGATGGTTGCTCATGAGAGATTTGGGCAAGCAGCGTGTTCCAGGAGGCTATCTAACATGATGTCTATAAGAAGGACCATCTGTCCAGCACTCTGGGAATTGGAGGCAAAAAGATTAAAATTTTGAGCCCAACTTGGGCAACCTCATAAGACTTCATCTCAAAAAAAAAAAAAAAAGACAAAAAGTACAGGTGGGTGGGGATGGAGTTCAGTGTGAAAACCCTGGGCTTGGTTTCCAGTACCAAGAATAGGATGAGGTGGAGGAGTTTGGTCCCCAGCACCAAAGAGAGGATGAGACAGAGAGCAGGATCAGGTGGCCAACAAGCTGACTGACAAAGGCAGTGTGAAGTTTTGAAGAAATAGAGAGCCAGGCACCGGCGAGAAAGAGGGAAGAGGAGGTATGCTGAGGGCAGGAAGACAGGAGCTAACTTTGAAAGTGTAATGGGGGGCAGTCAGTGTGCTTGACTAATGGAAATGCTCAGCACCCCTGGGGGCATTGCTGATGAAAATATGAAAGGGGCGGAAATGGGCATGCGAGTGAGACTGATGCTGATGCAGACATGGCCTGCTGTGCCCTGGTACATGGCTGGCCCCTGTTGAATGAGCGTGGTGGGGTTTGACTGGCCCCTACTTTAAACCTACTGACCACTGCATTTAACCTCAGAATATATTGGCAGCAAACTTCTGCTGCTTAAAGAGATTGTGTTAAGGTACAAAACCTTTTAATTTGCGAGTGTAGAGTCTCAGGGCCCAGACTGCAGTCAGCAGATCCGGGCTAGAATATGGCTAAACTAATTCACCCCCTGTGAGACCTTGGAAAGGTGATGGAGGCTGCCTAAGCTTCCAGTCAAGGGGAGATGGGATTGGACCCGTCTCCTCAGTGCAGGGAAGATTAAATAATGTCAGACATATTACAGAAGTTCCCAACGGTAAGCCTTGACATAATGATGGTGAACAGAGTAGCAATGAGGAAGAGTTAAAATTTAGATTATCTAATAAGGTAGGCTTATCTTACTGATCTTTTATCTTTTATTTTGTCCACCATATAAAAATCCCCTCAAGCTTTATTTAATTTTTCTTAATTACAATATTTCAACTTCTGCCAGCAGGACTCTTGATTATAAATGAGATGAGCCAGTTTCTTATTTTCAGGTACTTAAAGCTTTACCAACACATGGTAACCCTTGGCTATCTCTCTGGATGTTTCCTCTTTTGCGTTCAGGTGCAGCTGTGTTTGATTCTGTCTGCTTCCTTAACTAGCCTGGGACTGAGGGAATAATAAGGTCGTTAACACACACACACACACACGCACGCACGCACGCACGCACGCATGCACGCTGGAGCTGGTGGCATAGGCCTGCAATCCAAGTACTCTGAGAGGCTGAGGCAGGAAGATTGCAAGTTTGAATACACACACACACACACACACACACACACACACACACACACACGCTGGAGCTGGTGGCATAGGCCTGCAATCCAAGTACTCTGAGAGGCTGAGGCAGGAAGATTGCAAGTTTGAAT